>JAGGAW010017318.1:0-16932 GCA_017657375.1 Termitomyces sp. T27 | reverse complement strand
CATCAAGAATTACACCAAAAAGACATACCTATCATCTGTAGCTTGGTCCAAGTCTTCTGACTTGATCAATGTCCAGGGTGTTAGATTCAAACATGCTACATAGGTACACACATGCATCAATTGTTGGAATGTGAATACCAATCATATATGCACCAGATTTGAAAAAGGGCAAGATAAAGGATGATTTTTACATCATCCATTGCTGAAACATGAGCCAGAAAACAAGCCCCTAGGTCAAGGACAGTGAGAAGAGTAGGGCATCTAGACTGGATACTGTAGATGGCACAATGTTTATGAGAAATACTGACAGTGAAAGCATGCATCATTAGTGGCATTTGAGTGGCATCCCTTGTTGACGTGTCCAGGGAATTCATAAGGTTTTTTTGGCCAATTAAAAATGAGAGAAAACCCATTTTTAGCAAGTGCAAACAGTATAGCAAATGAATTGAGTCTGGCAAAAATATCTAAAAGGCCTACAGAGTCCATTGGTTAAAACAGAATAGGTTGATGAGAGCAAGGGATTGGGAAGATTTGAAAAACAAGAAGAGAGCAAGGAGAAGGAATGGGTCATTGACATGTTGATGGGGGGATTTCATAAGCACTAAGGTACTGTTGCACCCTTTATGTCCTTATAAGGGTTTTATGTGGGTTTTGAGCCAATAGAAATTTGAGAAAACCCATTTACAAACAGGTACAAAGAGTGTTAGAAAATGGATCAAGAGTTCAGCTACAAATAACTCATCTTACAACCTCATAACCAAACATCATTTCAACCAAGCTGGGGCCAAATGAACTTCTGCATCTTGCAGTCACTTGCAAGTCACTTTTCCTCTTTTTTGGAGTTGGTTTTCCCAGATGGCTAATCTTGTATCTCATTTTGCTGCTGATACAGCACATTTCATAATGATAGACCCTGACTACCACAGCGGCTTGGTTGTCATGACTAAGAACCATGCTTGAACCTGAAAATGGTTAAGCTCAGAATGTCCAGATTCATGTGTAGCACAATTTCACAATGATCCCTGCAACAACTATAGAATTAGTATGCTTTATAGTTAAAAGAGAGATGACTGCCTTGCATTGCCCTGGCAACATTGACACCGCGACCACACACCCTGACTGGTAAATGCTTGGAGCCCTATATAAATAAATGATCCTCTCCAGCTATGCCACATGCTTTTTCTCTTGTCCAACCTTTTTCTTGACATCAAAGTTTATTTTCATTCTTCACCTGCTACTCTATGAGGCAGTGTGAACCTTCTGTTTGGTTTTGCAATGTAACCTGCCTTATTTTATTTGTTTTTACATGGCAATCTTTAGATGCTTAGTAGCATGCAGAGCATGTTGAAGAAGCCTTCTGATGTGCTTCACATACAAAGTACCTTTCAAATGGCCCCAAGCTCCATTTCATATGATGTTCTTCTTCTTACAATCATCGAACTCCGATGAGAAGACACTCCAGTTACAAAGCAAGCAGAAATGTTATGCATGCTTGTCTTTCCTGTTATTATCCCCTTTGTTCAGAAGCATATATCTATAATTGTATTTCTTTAAATTCTGCTATCCACTGCAATGAGTTATGCTCTATCCTTGCATCTAGTCTGCACATTGGCACATACATTCATGAGCTCTTGATTTTCAATCATGAAGACTGGGCTATGCCCTTCGACTTGCCTCAGGATATAACATCCATCCTATCCTCTCTCACAGAACTTAAGAGTTTGGAAATTGACAATACATCTCAGTCATGGCCTGGATCATTTTTTCCTGCTATACATAGTGAAATCCACCATAGTATCCTTGACCTTCTACAGACAATTACTTTCTTTCATGCCAGTAGTGTTTTCAGCCTTCCTATCATAGATATTCTGTCATCTTGATAATGGAACTTCACATTGGTGGAACAGATGATTGTTATCATGACAATCAAAACCATCTGATGTTAGGGCATCCTGCTGTTTTCTCAGTGTGCTTGGAGATGCTGGACATTGAATGTAGTGCATGCCTCGATACAATTCTTGGTCTGTCTGCTCGACACCATTCACCTAAGGTATACATGACAAGGTCCTTAAATAGGCACTCAATCATGGTGCCCACCCTTCAGGTGCCCTTGATGACATTATGTTTCTCAGAAATGGACATCACTTCCACATCACATTGTGAGTTCTTAGCTACATATATCTTCTTTGATGCAATTTGACACATCTTTTGACTTTCAGTAGAGGTCATTTGCCTTCCAAATCTTCATGAGATTGAGTATTGACCATGATGCTTGCAGAATATTGATCATGAGCAATCTTTTGCTTTCCTTCTTTCAATACTTAATGGTGTTACTCCTCCTCATGATTTGCAGACAATTGTTGTCTCAGTTCCCCTTCAATTACTTTGGTCTGACATATTACAGCCTGGTATTCAATGGGTGCAGATTGACACAACACTTGTACACTCCTGGTTCCACCAATTTTGGGAATTGCACATGGACATTATCCATCAGCAGAACCAGGAATATCTGGTATTCCCCAGTGGATTCCCACAGCCTAATATGTGACAACAATGTCTTGCAAGGTAGCAAAAAGGAATATAATTTGGTTATAAGGAATATGATCAATTGGTAATGTCATGCAAGGCTGTTGGACAACATATAAGCAATTGATCAGTCTGATCAGACTCTTCCCAAGGCAACATCAGGCTTGTGCACACCTTGTAACTGTGTACCAGGCCTGTGAGTCTCTTATAATACATTTATAGTGCCTTTGCCATCATGCCAATGGCTATAACTCTAAGCATATGGATAAAGTAATCATTACAAGGATGCATAACCCTGGGTCCAGCTTTCACAACTGTCAACCTACTAGGCCATGATCAGCCTTTGACATCTTTCAATTCCAGTACTTTTCAGGTACTTGTACACTAGAAAAACTGAATGAAACCACACTTTTAAGTTCATCCAAGCCTTGTGATCAGTAAGGATCAGCACAAGAAAATTTACATGTGCTCACCAATTCAAGAATTGCTCTCTTAAACAAGACAGAGTTGGAGCTCACAAAGAACTCAATGTGTGGAAAACAGTGATGTTCACTGGCAAGTATCATGAACAGGACTCAGACATGACTGCATGTTAGCTGAGTGGTTATAAGATTCATCTGAGACTAATAAGTTCTAAAAGATCTTGAGTTCAAACCTGAGTGCATGAAATATTCTGAATTCAGCATATAATAAAACATAATAAACATTTCATCAGATCAAAGAAAAATGTTGAAACAATGAATGCAATGTCATGAGTTCAAGAGATCTTTCACTGTTGGCATGATGGTAAGTGCTTCTTGATGGCTCCTTAGGCCTTATTTATGTGTATGTAGTAATAGGTCTTTGAAGGGTGACTGACTGCACTTCCACTCATCAGATCTGGCTTGAGAATCCTGATCCTTTCAAATTTCAGTTGCAAACCTCATTTTTTGGACTGGTGAAGCACCTCATTTCCAGTCAAACAGTTCTTCAAGAGGTTATGACTACCATTGATTCTGTATCTATATGCAGCTAGCACATGCATGGAAACATATAAGTGATACATACTAGTAATTCACCCTTCCTTGAAGTGTAGAGAAACTCTCTCAGAGCAATATTTAAGGATCTACTAATGCTGGTTCACTGAAAATGGACACCATCAATGTAGGGTTATTGAGTGGAAAGTGGGTCCATTTAGCTAGATACATGAAACTAAAAGCATGTAGCAGGGAAGTACCTATGAAAAATTGAGAATGGTCAGTGCATAAGAATGGAGCAAACTGTCACTGTGATTGCTGTTTACATGATATGCAATGGACATCATCAAGGCATAGAGTGATTGATGTGCATGGTAGTTGTGCTTACTGTGGATTCTTTCAATGTCATATTTATCTGTAATTACTTTGTCAGGGTGTGATTTAGTTTGAGAAATGTGGAAGGTTGAGGGCCATCACAAGGTCACAGAAGGCTATGTAACAATGAGTGAGGTGCAATATAATGTGGAAGGGTACTGGTATAGGTGGTATGGATGAAACATTGAAATACAATGGTGGTGGGCATGTGTGTACATCTTGGAGGCTTGTTATAGAGTGCAAACTGCAGAGAAGATTGATTGTTAAAGTGCAAGGGAAATCAGGGAGATGAGTGCATGTAGTAACAGCAAGTGGAGATGCATGGGATGGCACATTGGATTATTACAATAATTTACATCTGCAAGAATTCAATGGAGTCAAGAGGAACTTAAATATACTACTCATCTGTCAGGTATTACAATTAACATGTTCTCTGACCTTTGCCTCATTCTTTGTCTCCAGTCCCAATGTTTCATGCTGCTTGCTGCATGGAGTAGAAAAAGGCCCTCTTGTTGCAGAAAAAAGACCAGGAGAGGTAAAAAACAATGAAACCACAGTCTGTAAAATGAGAAAAAAGTAATTGTTGAATTTCACGACAGCATATGTGACCTAACAATAAGAAATGCAATTCCAAGAAGTTTTATGGAGAGTAAGGAGATGTAGCACTGTTAATAAAATCAAAGTTGGTGGTGAAACAGAGAGACAGAGATATTACAATTAGATCAAACCTCTGGCCTGGTTAGCCACTAAAACATATAAATTCAATAAAATATTTGCTGGTTAACAGAGGCAGCCTAGAAATGGAGTACAAACTGTTTGAAGTATGTTAAAGGCATCTATGAAGTATGTTTGGTGAAATAAGCTCAATTGAAAAAGAGTAAGATGAAAGCACAAAGTGTAAGATGACTTGATCACATTCATCTATAGGATAATACTATCTCCCATCTCACTCTGGCCCCCTGTTCCTCTCTGATCAGTAACAAACTGGGAGATGTGTTGAAGAACTGTTGTAGACCAGTTATTCATAGAAACATGGAAACTTTGAACCATGCTATCAATGCAATACCCTCAGCACAGCAAGAGAACATCATAATGTATTGAACATATTCTTCAATACATATATAAAACTATATCTGACCTTATAATCAAGGTATATACTACAGATTAATGGTTATGCTACTGGGCAAAGTACATCATATATGGTCACAGACACATTCTATGGTGATGCTATAGTTGATGCAGGTCACAATCAGTGTCTCTGACAATTGAGTTACATCCTCTTGTCTTTGAGGTAGTCATCATAACTGTGATCTATGTAGTAAATGAGAATGCTGATGAGTTCTGGTGTTGTGAAGTAGGATAACAAAGACCAAAGAGCTGAGACAGTGTAACAATACCAAGCATTTGAGGAAACAGGCCTGAGTAAGTGGCAAGTGGAAGCTGGAAGCTGTTCAAGACCTCTGCAGAATGTCAGTGGAGGTGGGGCTGGAGATGTCCTGAAAATTACAATCACAATGTGGTGTGAACAAGGCAAAGTGATTAGAGGGATCCTATTTGAGATTGACATGAGAGCCAGATGGGTAAGTGATAGAAACTGGCAATCAGCTAGGCAGAGCATATATGCTTAAAGGGTCCAGCATGAAGTCAAAAAAGAAGAGATTACCTACTATGTCAGATATAAGTCATAATTGTCTAGAGTGCATAGTGGCATGGGACATCATGCCATTGACAATGGTGGAGGAAACAACTATTCTTGGACATCTCTGAGTAATCAGCCAATTAAATATATTTAAACTGAAATCAGCAGCATGTGAAGTGCAAGTAATGCATTTTCACTGCAACACAACAATGTTGAATGAGAGAAATGGGGAATATTCAACTCATTTAACAAGCATGTTGACTGGCTGAAGAGGTTTCAATAGAAGTATGGTCAGAAGTGTGACCATCTGGTGGTGGATTGGAGAATCTCAGCACTACTATTTTGGGATCAAAGCCATCAACCACTCATGAGGTTGTCTTCAAAGGCCTTTTTTTACTGTGACAATAATTGGGCCTAATGGCCTATCAAGAAGCATGCACTGTCATGCCTAAGGTGAAATCTTTTGAGGCCAAAAGTAATAATATTTCATCAACAAGGAACCTCTGATAAGACCTTATAAGGCTCCATAATGCTGGGATACATTGCCAATGGTTCATCAGATTGCCTAAATTAGCATGATATTATTTGACTATAAGGCCTGGTGAAATTTGGCCAGGCTTATGGGACCTTATACTGAATTGTGTACATTATGACCCTTACAAGACCTTATCATAAGTTCCTGGATTTCCTGATGTTGTCAAGCACCCTGTTTCTAGCTCACTTGCTATTGCAACACAGCACTTGACAGATCAGTTTCTTGGCTATATGCCTCTCCTAGATAGTCAGGATCAGATAATATTCACTTGTAATGGTGAAAGACTTCTGTAGTACTTGTGGATGATTCTTCATAATCAGTTTTTACAGGTAAGCTGTTGTTCACAAACAGATTATCACATAGGAAGCTCAAGGGATCTTTGTTTTATTTTTCATTACAGAGTCAGGATAACTTGAAAAGGGATGAGCATCATCCATATAGGAATGAAAGAGGAGAAAGGGGAAAAGAGAATCAAAAAAGAAATAATCTAACCTTAAGCATTGCATTCATGGTGCCCTCATTCAATTATTGAAAAACCTCCATCTTCATTTCCTGGGTTGACTGTGTAGGGTTGACTTTCTTGTTCACTTTATTTTTCTTGGCTCTCATGCTCTGGGCTACTCAGGAAAAGATCATGTTAAAGGAAGATATTCATGCTCACAATATATAATGGAAGGGTGTCTTTGATTGCACATCTACTACTGAAAAGCTCTAGCTACATGAGAGTTAGAAATGTCTCAAACCATTCAGATGACACCTATTTATACTAGGGTAGTTTCTTCCTAAGGAATATATATCCCATCAATCTTCAAAAAGATAACTCACAAGGTATCTAGGTCTTTTTGCACATGCCAATGTAAATAGATGTTGGGTTTCCCATGATTCTGTTGAGATGGAATTTGTATTTGTTTGCAATCTTCAAGAGGTTGTAGTTCAAGATGTCTTAGAGGAAAAACCACATCTTACTAGGACAATTATTAGTATAATAAGTCAATCACTTGTACCATCCTACATATCAACACACCACACATGAAAGCTTGATCAACATGATGAGGTCTTCTTATCCTGAAAAAGGCAGAATTAAAACCATGTTCAATTCTCCCTTTGAGTGTACCTACCATGCTAAGGTAGAGACTCAATACACCACACATGAAAGCTTGATCAACATGATGGGGTCTTCCCATCCTGAAAAAGGCAGAATTCAAACCATGTTCAATTCTCCCTTTGAGTGTATCTACTATGCTAGGGTAGAGACTTGGTAAGGTCACCAGAACAACAGTTTGGAAAGAGAAATTTGAAAGCTCATGGTGGGATAAAAATTAAATAAGTGTTCCTGTCTGGCCCATAAGCATCAAGAAGAGATTTTTAAAACAAATGCTGGACATACTGTAGCCATGTACATACACTACCATGCTTCTGCTGATAGCTCACATGTCATGCTCACCATGGAATGACAACTAGTTGGTGGAATTAGTAAGGCATGAGTATGAAAGAGCCATCACTGAAGTCAGAGGGTGGAGGTTTCTCTCCATCAGCTGCAAGTCCCCATGTTGGTGATCTTCTGAAGCCATCATAGACAGAGAAACTGCACTTTAAGGATTAGAATGAGTTCTTGCTGGCTGCCCAAGCCTGCATATAGCCTTTTGCAACTCAAGGCATTTTTGCTGTAAACTGAAAGTTCAGTTGAGTAGATAATCTGTATATTCTGTTGTAATCAGATACCAATCTTTGGGCCTATCACTGACTTTGCAGGAGGGATAGAAATAGCATAGCAACTTATGAACATGTTAACAGATGAAAGTCTGATGGAAGAGAGAACCTGCAGTTGATAAAGAAAGTTAATTGTACAATGAGAGGATCAGTACTAAAAAGATGACAGGTCAATGGGATGCAGAGAAGAGAACTCATTTGCTTACATAGAGATGGGTTCAAAGTCCAGCTAGTTGACCTTACATGCTCTATTGCCATCTCTCAACAGTTCAAGAATGTAATGTCCATATCATAGAAGCGAATGAGCAGAAGTGAACTAGAGAGGAATGATTAGCATTGTCAATGACTAGGAAAAAGAAAGGAATAGAGGAAATGGATAGAGGGAAGGGATGGAGGAGTGTGAGCCCAAGAGAATATCGCAAGTGTGTGAGTGAATGGGACATGGCAAGAGACAATGAAGGAAAGTGAGGCGCAAGTACTGGGCACAAACTACTTACCTTAACCATAAAGAATCACCATCAGCCAATGCTTCTTTGCATTGCATGTGCTGCTGTTGGGAAAGCAACTGTGTTTCTCAATTGTGATATAAGAAATGATTCCCAGTGAGAATTGAATTTGGGCTGGTTGGGGCACATAGGGACATATCCAACTCTATCATGTCAATTTCAGATTCTGAGAAAACCTGTATTTTACCCATTTCTCAGATTTTCTTATGGCATGGTAGGGTCTCATCAGTTGGGATCTGGACATGTATCTGTATGTATCTGTATGTATCTGGCCTCATCTGACCTCATCCAGTCCAGTCTGAATATTACAAAATGGATTCATTTGAATATATCTGAATATTTCTGGCCTCATCACATATACTCTGAAAATCACAGAATGTATTTTCAGTTATCTATCTGATACTATCCATTTGCTACCAAATCTATCTGATTATTATCAAAAGTGTCTCTGTTTGCTATCTGCTCAATTTCACCTGTATTGTGAAGATTGACTAAGTCCAATACCATTGTTAAAAATAACATGACATACCTTAGAATTTGTGCAAGTTCTCATCAGGCACATTTGCTGAAGTAAGTGCAGCATGGGAGGGTTTCTTGGTCACCTGTCCTCTGTTCTTCCATGTCTTTGTTTCTTCTTTTGAAAGCTGTAGATATTTTTGTGCAATTTGCTCAGTCAGTATCATGTACATGGCAAAATTAATGTAACATACTTTTCTTGTGAATGCATTGCACAATCTACATACTATAGCAAACTATGAGATTGTTGATGAGGTAAAGGTTAAGTATGTCAATGAATAGTCTAATTTGATAATGTACTGAGCTGTTGTGACTCTGTCTTTTGCCTTGAATTGTTTCTCATTTATTTTCTTTGCAATGGGGTCTGCTTTGGCTGGTGCAGTGGTTTGGAGAATTGAGATGGGCAGCAGCAAGATGGAAACATTTTTTCCTGTGAAAATTTGTTAGTTAGTACTCAGTGCGACTCATTGACTTACAAGGGGTTTAGGATCTGATGACTCTTCAGCTGCTGAAGATGAGGCTGGCCTAACTCAGAGGCAGTTGACAATAGCAATGATGCCAATCCAGTGTAGGGTGCAGTTGTAACTGGTACATGAGACAGCATTGCCACATTTAATGATTGAATAAGTGTTTGTAATGTGGCAGGGTCAGTTTGGTTGTACTTTGTCAATTTTGATGAGCTAGCAAAGTATTTAACACCTGGCACAACTTCCACACTATGAGTTTCAAGATTCAATAAGAATTATATGCAATAAGAGAGCATATACATACATTAACATGCAAATTCCCACATTTTTCTCATTAGATTTGTTTACAAGGTCCATATATACAGTATATTTCTCATTCAATTTGCTCACCAGGTCTGCATATGCAGTGTTCTGAGCACAGACGAGGTCATCTTTGGTAGTTTTAGCAAGGATCATTGTCTGAGACATTGGTAGAGGCTAGAAACAGGCAATCAGTATAGAATTTGTAATGGAAAAGCAACTCACTTGTAAAGGCTTGAGCTCATTTACCATGTAGACATTGGTGTAGGAGGCACTTGCAACAGTTCCTGTACAAAAAGATGCCAAAGACTAGATAAAAGCAATGAGTGCAGAATCTGCAATTCAAAACCAACTTACTTTGAAAGAATGAAATCCACTTGTGATTCTTGAGGTTGGCTAAATCTAAATCAATATTCATATACTTGAGTTCATTAACAGATGTGACTTACAGGATATAAACTGATGTCCATTAATATAGTTTGGGAAATCTATAGAAGTGAAATTGAAGCCAGGATCAGTAGACATGGAGGTGATAGTGATTGGTACAAAGACAAGGATGGTGACTTTGATGCATTGATGAATTCTATTTTCAAGTCACAGTTCCATGTGACTGTGATCTGTAAATAACATTTACTTCCACTGATTGAACTTGTTGGCTCTGGGCATTAGAGAGTGAGTTCACACTGCTGTGATGCTTATCTCTTTTCCTTCATGGCTTCTAAGCTTATCTCTTTCTTTCTACCTCAGGCAACAATTTTTTTAACTAAGTGACCCTACCATCATTCCAGATGCTCACATTTTTTTTTAATTTTTAAACAAGAGCCACAAAATTCCACACCCCTCCATGTGGGTGGAAAATGAGTGGGCCAACGTTTCCTACATCATTTTAGACCGTGCCCCCCTGGTAAACCCTGAGAGAGTGCATTGGCTGGTGATGAAGAATCATGGGTTCAACAAATGCTTGGTAGGTGGGCAGGTATGGGAAGAGCAGCTGGGCCACAGTCCCTACCTGAGTTATAAAAAGTTAGTAGCTCAGCAGGCCTAAAGCCAAATGCCATTATTAGTAGAAGAATATAATTTTGTGAGTGGGTGGAGCCCTGGGTATCATAAGGTGCACCTGACATGTAAGTTTGAGCTAGGGTTGAGGGGTGTTCTTCTGGGGTGGATTCTATGGCAGGGCAGGGTTGTGGTGTGGAGGGAAGCACTTGGTGCTGTCAATGTATCTGAAGAGATGCTTAAGGCCAATAGTAGATGAGAGGAGGGTTTGGAGGGACTCAGCTTTGCATTTCAGAGGGCAAACAAAATGAACATGGTGTTTGTATTTGTATTGTGGGCATTCAAACAGATAGTGGCAGATGGACTCAACGGTGAGGCCAAGACAGTGGGGGCAAGTGGGGGACTCTGCTCAACATATGTGGAAGAGGTGCTGGTTCAGGAGGAGGTGGTCAGTGTGTAGTTGGGTGAGGATCACTGAGCAGCACCAGTCAAGGTTTAGGATGAGGTGTATGTAGTTCTTGGAGGGCAATGTTTTGTCGAGGGTGCGAATTGAAGGTGCCTGAGTGGATCTTTTCCAATGGTGTTTCCAGATGACTTATGTCATCATTAGGTCTGCCTGGCAAAATGCTGGAATGCTAAGAGGTAGGGGTTTCTTGTAAAGGTATGTGGAGAGTTGGTTAGGGAGGCTTGAGATGCTTAGTGCAGCTTGCTTTGCAAGCTTGTCAGCCCTTTCATTCAGAGCAAAATCCATATGGCCTGGAAACTAATAGACCTAGAGGTGGATGACCCTCTGGGAGTGGAGCACCTGCCTCTTGTCCATGTTTGGCATGTTGCATCTACATAGCACATTAAGCAGGCACCATTGGTTCCTATGGAGGGCCTTGGCTGCCAAATGCACTTTGTTGAGGAGGTAGTGCACTAAGTGAGGGCATTGGTTGTTGAGGGCTTAAATTGCCACTTGACTGTCACTGCCTATAATTGTTAGTCCTCTGAGTTGGTGGTGGAGGGAGGTCAATAGATGCAAGCTGAGTGTGAACCTGACTACTTCAGCCTTGTAAACTGTGTGCCCAGCAGCTGGGCCAAGGTGGTACCTCAGCAAGGATACCTCCTTGCCATCTATGAATAGGATTGCAGATGAGCTGATCCTGCCTTTGAAACCTGACCTGTCACAGTATAGCGCTGTCATAGCTCTGTCATGTGTATGGATGATACCTTCGAGAGCCAGGTCCTTGGTTTCAGCTATGTGAGCAGAGAAAGATGGCCTGTACTTCAGATGGTGGTGGAAGGGCTGGAAGGTTTCTATTGTGGCCAGGTCGATATTCATAAAGTGAAATAGATTGTGGAGTGGGGATCTGTGCCTCTGCACAAAGCATTTGGCTGCCCTCACAGGCCCATGCAGGGGGTGTAAGGAGGGAAGGAAAGAGAGGTGGATTGCTGCTCTGATTAGTACTTTTTGGAAAAGAAGGTCAATGGAGAAGAGGTTGGCATGGACTTCCATGACATTGCCAGCAGTGATACTTAGTGTGCCAGTAATGAGCTTTGCAGCTTGCTGTTGGGCCAAGGTGGGCTGCTTGGAGACAGCCACTGATCCAGATCACCGACACCCTAGTGCTCTGTCACTCACCCTCATATACCACATGTCGGTGGCATATGTGAACACTGGTATGGCCACTGTGTTAGTTGCCAGATGTGGTGGGGGGGCATACTCTCAGAGACTTTGAAGAGGCAGGGGACTTGGACCGTCCACCAGGCTGTGCTGGCCACAACCTTCTGGGTGTGAGCTGCCCTATGTAGCTTGGAGTCAAAGACAATTCCAAGGTACTTATAGGATGGGACAGTCCTGACAATCTGTGCTGTGGTGGTGTCATCAGCATTGGTGTGGTGTAAGGTCAGGTCAACAGGAATAGCATTGTGGTGTGAGCGAAGAAAGTTCATCAGAGCGAGCTTAGAGAGCTTGAAGGGGGAGTTATGGGAGAGGGACTAGGCAAAGGCATCCTGGGCTCACTCAACCATGTTTTTGACAATAGTATGGGTCTCCATCAGAGACTTGGCTACTGCAAGAAGCATGGTGTCATTGACAAAACTAAAAGAAGATTCAGCTAGGTTGCTGGGGTCAGCAACCATAATAAGCAGCACATTGTAGAAGGCATAAAACAGCATGGAAAAGGGGCAGCCTTAGGTGGTGCCATTGAAGATAGAAAACCACCCAGAGATGAAGTTGTCAAACCTGAGCCATGTGTGCTGGTTGGAGAGCATGCATTCTGCCAGATAGATGTAGCAGAGAGGAATTCTGCATTCCCTCATGTTGTGAATAAGACGTTCATGGACCATGTTGCAAAAGACCCTCTGCACATCCAGGAATAACACAGTTGCTACCTCACCTAGTTGCCAAGCATCCTTGATCCTCTAGATGACTAGGTGCATGGCATCAGTGGTGTTGTGACCCAGGTGACCCCTAAATTGGCCAGAAGGGAGCATCCTGTGCTTTTCTGTGAGATGGAAAAGGTCAGCAGTGACAAGGGTGGAGAGGAGCTTCTTGATGGTGTTGAGAAGGCCTATAGGCCAATACACCTTGGCAACATTGTAGGCTGGTTTGCTCAGCTTGCAGAGCACCAGTGTGGTGGACTTCAGCCAGCTGAGATGATAGACATTGAGCTCAAACATGGCACCTCCATCTATATACAGCTCAAGCACACTCATATAATTTGCAATCCTGATACTGCTGAGTATGCAAGGATGCTGACTCTGTCTGAAGCTGTGCATCAACAACACAGGCAGCACACAGCACCTCCTCACCATCTCTTTCTTCCATGCACAAGTGAAAGGGTTGAGTCAGAATCTCAAATGCATGCATAGGTCACAACCAACAACTTCACATTTCTGATCTAAGGGCTCTTTACCATGACTGTATTATAGAAATGGCTGGTTTCATTGAGTGAGTATCCAAGCAGTACTACTGTATATGACTTTCATTGTCTGAGCAAGTCTGCATACAAAAAACAGATGAGGCTATATTTGGCCCAGGACTCTTGGTTGTGACAACCAGTCCACCATTTCAGTAATGTGGCACAACTCAAATGGACCCCTACAAATCCATGCCACTAATGTGGGCTTGGCATGGAAACTTGGAGCCATGCACAGCAGCTGAAATCAAACTTGATTTCCTGGGTAAATGTTACTGAGAAATTTAGTGAGGCAGAGTTGACTGAACAGATGACATGAGTTGAAGTTTGCTGGAAATATAGCAAGTTGTCTACTTATCATAGAGGTCTATTCCATGTCCTTATCTTTGGGGCACAAGACACAACATAAGACACAACATCTTCAGCTCTTTCTGGGATTCTTTACCTCTGGTCAATACACACTTTTCTGCCCAAGAACAAGTCCAGAGTGACAGAGATGATCAAGCAGACTGCAAAGAGGGTGGGCAGGGGAATAAGAGAGGTAGAAGAGGGACACACTGGCTGTGAGGAGGAATGGCAAGTGTGAGCAAGCAAGGAAGTGCATGTGGAACATGCAGTCAAGGAGGTTGCAATGCACCATGATCTTATCAAAGAATCTGCAATGGTGTAAGGAGACAATGCAGAACCACACACATATCAAACAATGCAAGGTTGTTGTTAAGGATGTTGGCCTGATTTGTAAATACTACTTGAGTTGGTAGAGGGTCAGGGATATAATATTTGATGGGTGGCAGGAAGCAGTACTGTGGTAGGTCAGGTTGGAGTGTGGAGAGCAGTAACCAAATAATGTGTATGAAGGCGTGCATTTGGTCAATCCAATCTTCAACTACTTTGTTGTTGGAGGTTGCAATGCATTGTGATCTTATCGAAGAATCTGCAATGGTGTAAGCAAGCATGCCACATGGAGACAATGCAGAACCACACACATATCAAACAGTGCAGGTCTTCCTTGCCACATTTTTTACATCAGGTTTGGATCTTAATCATAATGTCATTGACGGTACTCTCACAAAATTTGGTGGATTTTGGCCCATTTCTGAGGAAGTCAGAAATTTACACTGATTTCCTGATTGTCCCAGCAGAGCCAGTTCTCACTGGGAATGATTGGCCAAATGATCAGATGTATGTGGGGAGTATTCCAACAACAAGAGAAGGCCATCTGAGGGTAGAGCATTCTAATTTCTCAGAACCAGAAAGCAGAAAGAAGTATACCTAATGGCTGATTCATATCAGTACATAATCAGGTCCGCAAGAGAAGATTTGATGGTACGACTTACCAAGTTACTTCGTGCAGGCAACGAGAAAAGACTGATGAGACACTAACAAAAGCGTCCAAAAAGCGCGTCCTGCAGGCACTCCTATCCTTCTTGACCAAATATTGATTTATTATTCGGCCCGGCTGTTTCCGTTTCTCTTTTTGTCCCCTCCCGTTTGCCTCCTGTTGTTGTGATCCGATCAACATTAACCTTGCGCATATACGTAACTGCTTACAGTACATTTCATCACCTTGCCATAGCAAGGTCTCCTCCAGTCAAAATCGGACCTTTTTGCTAGTTCATGTGTACTCCTGCTTGCTCTTGTTATATCACACAATTAGTATCTTCACAGTTTCTGCAACTCATTTGCAGCTCATTCACACTGTATATTTATTGACTGTGGTGAATGTTGTTGAATCAAGGTTCAGTTAAGTATGGCAAGATCTGAGGCATTGCAGCGAAGCGAGGCGATGACCACTGGTAACGATAGACGGGTCATAGACCCCTTGATTCTTCTTGTTTACTTGTTTGGTTGACGGCATCCGCGATGCCGGGCTTCCCGAGATGTGTCACATTGTCGGAAGTCGAAAGAAAGTCACGCGTGGCCTGCCAGGGTATGATCGGCAAGCTCGGCGCGAAGGATGTAATCAACCAAACAGGTAGAGAAGAAGTCAAAGGGGTCTATCGTTATGAAACGTGCTGTAAATGACCCCTTTCTACCTCAGAGCATATCCAAATCGCTAATCTCGGCATTTATGACTCTCTTTTCATAGTACTGTACCATTTCGAGCATTTCGGCACCCCCTGTGACTTGCGACAACCATGACGAAATAATAGTTTCGGCAGAAGACATTTCTGGTGTGACGGGGAAAGACATCCAGCAAATTTCGGCAAATTTGACCTGCTCGTGACGCGTGACATGCCGAAGTGCTCGAAATGGTACAGTATCGTCGTTCATGGCACATGCACCAGGGCCCAGGTATCGAAGACCAGTCCATTGATGCATCTGCTCGAAATCAATATCTCAGGAAACGCTGTCATTTTTGCTTGCATTTAAGAGTGACACATCTGCTGAAAGCTAAAGGATTAATCAGTCTCAAACCTTACTCGTCTAATCTTGCCTCTTCAATCACTTGTTCGGCGTTTTGTTCTCTGCTTGCACATACTCGGCTATCATCTTCTACAACATGATCAATCCCCATTACACTCTTAAGTATCGCACCTGTCTATTCGAACTCGTTTCTCAAATTTCGAAGATCACTGGTTCCATTTCGTCCTGTAATGTTCTGCTTCATTGGCAAATAAAAGTGTTCATGAAAATCAAGCACAAGCCAATGGCTTACCCGCACCCAACGTTGCTTCTAAGGGCATATCCCTAGGCTCTCGCTTGTCCCACTCAAGCAGGAAGCCTTTGATGTTTATCTGGATCTCTGCATATCGGTTCTTGGTCGCTGGCTATAAGCCATTTAAATTCGCTCACATCGAACAACAGTATATATGCCCTGGGGTTCACCGATACCACGATTTGCAGTGAACGCTCATATTGGGCCGACTTTGGACACAGGACAAGTAGACTATGGCGCCTTTATGGTGCTGGGTACACTCCTTTCCAACGGAACTCATGAGTGATGATGTGATGAACGTTCGAACTTCCAATGTCGGTTTGAGGGTGGCCCTTTGGAACTCGTTTATTATTATTGTTTGTCCTCATTGTTCGTATGTTGTTCTACGAGGCATTGCGAAACTTTCATTTAGTTCAGCTACGTGGCCTGCCTTATCTTCTTTGTGTTTGCATAACAATATTTCGATGCGGAGGACGCGGGACACGTTGAAGAAGCTTTATGATCGTACTTCGCACACGAAATCATGATATCTTTCAAATGGCTTCAAGCTCCATTGTATATGATCATCTCCGAGTCTGTCTCGTAATTGACGAGCTTCATTGGGAAAGACGCTCCATTGACAAAGCGCAGAAATTTCATGCGGTACGTTTGAACATTTTTTATTCATACCCAGGCACTTATTGTTAATCGATCCTTCTCAAAAATAAATGATCGCGGGTATTTGCGTCGAATTCACTTCCAGAGACCATGCCGCTATGACCAGGTTGATCAATTGAACTCGGCATCGTTAGCTTCTAATCCCACACTCAGGCATTATCAAACAATAGAGTACCCTCATGCAATC
>JAGGAW010017317.1:0-16959 GCA_017657375.1 Termitomyces sp. T27 | reverse complement strand
AGATCCTCGGTCAGCGCAGATGGAGCCTTCATAGATCACAATCTCATTTAACATCATAACTGTATAAGTAAATTATCAATAGTAAACTTGAAAATCATACATCAAAGCTAGGAAGATGAAAATCAAAAGATATCAGCATAGATCCGATCGTCGAGGTGTCGGTAACGTTATACAGGAGGACTATTGGACTTGACCGTCATGTCACCGCTCGCTCGTCACAGAAACCAGTAAAGAGTTCGTATTAGGGATAGTCGTGCCATCATACGTCGCATTTGTCACCTTGAATGACATTGTCAGGAACAAGTTCTCTAACAACAGGAAAAGGATTATGGCCGGGGATGTCTGCACCAGTCGAGTACAATTCAATCTATTGGGTGAAGTAGTCAGGATGCTCTGCATCAATGTGCTCGACGACGATGCCAACCGTACCTGTGGCGTTGGTGGATCATCTCCAAACAATACGTTGTGTCCAGTTCCGTGCACAATCTTCCTCCATGATGCACGCGCGTTGAGGGTGGACAGTAGCACGTTGCTATACAGCTTTGATAGAGAGAAATCCCAAACAAAATTACTATCCAGCAGCATCAACGCAGGATACCTAAAGACCTGAGCGATGTGCATCAACCGACTCACATAGTGGTGTGCTTTCATGAGTAAGTGAGAAAGAAGTAAGGATGAACACAATGGAGAATAAGAAAGGACGACGCACTGGGAGTACAAGGAAGCATGTCACGTCGAGGGTCGCAAACACGGCTGTGATGAATCCTGTCTGGATGGTCCACCGTATGATCTACGATTCCTAGAAGTATCAGACCTACAGTCGTCTTCTATTCAGCTGTCAGAACACCAACCTTGTTGATGGTGTCATCGGTCTTAGAGAACCCTGTCTTCCGCCGCGCCTATATAAAGATTGGAGTCGGAATGAACATACTACCTTTGAGTAATGTATCTAGAGAAGAGACGTACCAGGTTCACTGATAATGAAAAGGCGATTGTTACATCCGCGATTGCTGATGACAACAGCCATAACAAGGGAGGCCAGTGGAGCTCGGGTTCCCTGGAGTAGAGCCGGATGTGAATGATCGTAACCGTTAACCAAACACCGCCACCTGGTTGTCAGGTTTGAGATTAATATATACGTCAAACTGTTCTCATACTCACTGAAAGATGCAAGTGCGAGGGCACAAATCGCGACAGCTAACCATGACTGCCTGCTTATAATCTTGATTCGGTAGGCGATAAACATTTGAATCGGTGTCGAAACGATCACGGTAAGTAGGGGGTCTGAGTATGTGAATGCCACCTTTTGAGTTGGTTGGAAGGAGAAGAGGCATACCAGTGGGTAAATCTGTACATAATGTCAGATATACAGTATTTCATATTTCCAACAGGATACTCACACAGGGGAAAGAACGTTGTCGCCTGCATTGTTCCTATACGCCGGGGTTAGTACGCCATGCTAGCCATTGC
This sequence comes from Termitomyces sp. T27, assembly GCA_017657375.1. Taxonomy (NCBI): domain Eukaryota; kingdom Fungi; phylum Basidiomycota; class Agaricomycetes; order Agaricales; family Lyophyllaceae; genus Termitomyces; species Termitomyces sp. T27. The sequence continues at coordinate 15,489 of JAGGAW010017317.1, read as the reverse complement.
TCAGGGGCCAAAAAAGCTGCATCTGACGCACCATATTTCTCTACTAGCGGCTCATACATTATCACCATGTCAAACGCGGTATTGAGCGTCTCCACGAGAAATAAAAAGAGGACCTTCCCTCAAGTCAGTAAGAATTTCCAGAATGTTACTGTCTCACTCACAAATAGGCGCATTGGCAAACGATCCCTGATTCATCATCAGCAAGTTTGGCATCCAGGAGGGTTCAATACGCACTTCTTGTATTCCCGATAGTAGACAAGGACCTGCCAAAACCGTCAACGAGAAGTAAATTTGTGGTGACCAAACTTTCACTTGAGCCACTAGAACCTGTCTGGTAATCAGAATGTTTTACAGATCAGGAGCATTTGCATACACACCCCATAGAGGATAGCATTCACAAAAGTCCCTGCAGGTGAAATATACTCATATAAGCCAATTTCATCCCTACGGAAGCAGAAAAGATATTTACCAACCAGCATGGGCCCAAAGCTGCGGAGAAAGATGAGGCACAGTGCCCAGAGCAATGTCAAGGATGCACTCACGCTAGTTGAACAGCGCCCATTTGTCTCTGATCAGAGAGAAACATTCTCGATCGCCTGGTCCTCTCGAATGGAGGGTTTATAAGGGGGAAACGTGTGAAATCAAAGCCAAGAAGACCGAGATTTGTGACGAGCAGGATCCGACCATCACACCGGGGTTGTCATTCTCAATATATGTAAATATAGAGATGAAGCTATGATTGGGCCCTTATGGTGCATCATTGATTGAAAGATTAACATGACAGCCTTCTTCCATAGCAAAGGTCTCTAGTATTGCGATTGAATTGAAATTCCTGATGGAGATCAAGTTGCGATTTGGACGCGAAGTGAAAGCGTGTTTAACCTGTCAAAATCAACTTTGTCCAAATATCCTCGACGGTTGATGCGTTCGCACCGGCCAGCGCAGTAACTCCACATTCAATATCAAAATCAAAACCACGAGATAGCCAAGACATGGTTGGTGGTAATGTTTGATACGGATGAGGATTTGCAAAAACATGGATGATTATTTTTCTCTGATTTGGAGCTGCGCTCAATCCCCTTTTCACACAAGTGCCATCAAGGGGGAGTCACGTGTTGAATCTGTCATATAGGGATGGTTAGTTAGTCCAAGGACCTGGTCACTAAATATTTTTTGGAAGTGATGATGTAACTGGCTATTTATGGTAGTTATTTGTCTACAAAGCTCAAATCAAACATGATCCAGACACTTTTCCAGATGAGGAGTGGGGAGAAGAGATGAACATGAGTGATGAGGGTCAAAGTGATGCAATATTTGTTGATATTCCTGGTGGCAGCAAGCATAGCAATGCAATGGAAAAGGAAGTATTTATGAATGGGACATCTACTCACTCTGGTTCTCAAGAAGTAACCAAACAGCTCGATAGTGCTTTGATAGCACAAGAACAGCTGCCAATCCTGTTATTTTCATATACTAGGCATCATCTGAATATAGCTGGGACAGACAACAATTTTAGTATCGAAGGACTGAGGACAAGGATTGGCTGCAAGAAAAAAGCAAAGGACTTACAATCTATTCTAGGGAAATGTGTCTGGGATTATGGTTTCTAATGTTGAGAGGAGCAAAGCAATCCAGTGTAAACATGCCATCTGTGAGACTCAATGGGTAAGTGTCTTCAAGTGATGTTTACAAGACTTGCTCACCTTAAAACACATCAAGTACCATCTTCATTGTATCAGATGGGGAGTGAAGAGTGAATGGGTGTGAAGTGTAGGCAAACAAATAACAATGCCGAATGATGCTGAGTGATCTGATTACTTTTTTTGGAATATTAGTCAGCAGTTAGTTAGTTAGTCCACCTCACCAGCTGTAAAAAAAATCCGACCCTATATGTTATATTTTATTTTTGACTCCCCCTTGAGTGCCATGTGAACCAGACTTTGACCCAGTATATGTAGCAACTGTCCAGTAAACTGAGTAGTAAGTACTCACATGCATTTATTCTTGCTCATGTGGCCTGAAAGAATCACCAGAAGATTTCTAGTTAGAATCAGGGTTCCGGTAAAGATGGTAGAACATGTGTCGTACATCAATGTCACCTTTGACTTTACTGTCACGTGAATTTAATTCTTGAGCAGTTGGAAATTCTCAATGTCACAGGCTTATCCATGGTTATGATATATCACTTTACTACAATTGTAATTGAAAAGTGATATATCAAAGCCTACAAGCTGTAAGAGAAAGTGATACATCATGGGAGGCTCCTTGATCCTATACCACCACATGCACCACTAACACTGGTTGCCGTGACCATGCCTAACATGCCAGAATGCCATCACACCTCTAACAGAGGACCACAGCCTAACCTGCTTGATCTCTATGAGGCCCTCCACACTGTGCAGCCATACACCATTGCACTTATCAACTATCTGGGAGATGATAAAACCACCTAGGGTGAGAGACTGACCCATCAAGGAGAACAAAACAAACTTCCATGGTACCTTCCCCTTCAGGAAACACATGGGGTCCTACTGAACCCCCCACAGCCTCCCCACAAGTGGCCAAAAGGAGAGAGACAAATGGATCCTGAAGGCTTTCAGAACTGTGCACTGCAACAAAATGCAGGTATGACAGGTCCAAGGAAACCTCAATGCCACCCAGCACCAACAGCCTACGCACAAGGTGCAACTGCACCAAACCCCAAGGGCAAGCACAACATCAGCAAAAATCAAAAATTAATGTAGATCCCACCCAGAATATGTAGATGGCACATACATGTATATAACTTCTATAGACTCCCATAATGCTATATATATTGGAGTTATTTCAGAGCAAGGGATAGATCTATGTAGACCATGCTGGAGTATCAGTAGGTCTCCATTGATGAAGGTAAGATCAGCATAGATTAACATAGACATAGCAAAATTCAATAGATTTCATAGCAATTCTACATCTACTGTATACAGTAGCAGGCAGCTTGAAGTACAGCAAGCTTCTGCTTCTGTGGGGCTTCATTAGACAGGCATTTTTGGTACAGATGGAGTGCTGGTAGGTAACAAAAATAGTAAAAAACATAGTGTTGTAGGTAAGGATTGAGATAGAATGAGCATGCAACATTGAAAACCGAAGCAGAGGTCCAAGTTAGGTCCATTTTGTGGCCAAAATAGGGAACTAGATGACAGGAGCAGATAATTTGTGAGGCAGGGATAACAGAGGCACATTGACAATGATTTTGTGATGAGAAAGAGGTCTGAAACATCCCAAGATCTGTGTCAAACTTTGCCAATGAAGTAAACCAGTTGTAAGGGGACTACTCAATTCCCTGAGTGTCTGACTCTATTCTGGGCTTAGTCCGATGTTGTAGGCATCCCTAGCCACCTGACTGACTGCCTGACCAGTCTTATTCTCCTTTTGTCTTGTATTAGTCACCCATACAAGTCACACAACCAGATTCTTACTCATTGTTGATTATTGTTAGTCATACTCCTTTACATACTGCAGGCCAATGAGTCATATAGTGTTAGTCATTAGCTACCAGTGATGTAGTATATAAGGTGGTCTGCAGGATAGAATATCCTCAGACTGAACAATAGCAGTGTTCACTAGTTCTATCCATTGAACTGACTGTAAGCACACCCAGTGTTGCACCTGCCTCTTTGCTTGTCTCACCCTTGCTCTCTGCTACTCGCTTGCTCCTTGCCTGCCTTGTGCTCGCTCGTTGCTTGCTTATTGCCTGCTTGCTGCTCTGCTGCTTGGTCATAGGCTCCTTAGTTGTGTGAGGTATCCCATGGGTCATCATTGCCTTTACAGCTTGTTTGGTCTCCTACACTGTCTGCCACTCTAGCCCATGGCATCAACTTTATTTCCTATCATGTCTACCAACTCTCAGACTCCTTCTAAAACCCTGATGGATACCCTTATTGCAGCATCCTCTGCCCCACCATCCTGCTTTGCTCCTGGCACCCTGCCCATTCCTAGTTTGGGCCCTGCTAAGACTCCTACATGGACCACCGACTGGTTTTCTATTATGCAACAGATGCAACTGTCTCTCGCCACCCTTGAGCACAGACTAGCTGCTCTGGAGGGCAGGCCTGCCATCACCGCTGCCCACACCGCTTCATGTGGTAATGCTCCAGCCCAGGCCAGACCTGCTGTCCCTCCCCCATCATCCAAACCTCCTACCATGCCTACCTCTTGCATTCCACGATGTGTAGCATGCCCTACCTCTAACACTCCCCTCATTGTCCCCCTAGCTCAGGACCTGCCTCCTATGGACAATCAAGTCCAATGATATGAATGCATGCTTGAGCTTCCTAACTCTCTTGTAGCACATGTTGTTGAGCACCAGGGGAAGGGCCTTAAACAAGCCTATAACATCTCTGGCTCTTGTCTGTCTGCCTTCATGGTTGGTATGGGCAATGGAGCATGCTGGTTTGTCTCTATCAGGAGCACTGATCAGTAGATCAGTGAGGCCCTCATGGTCATTGGAAAGTGCATTGCCAAGCAGCATGTGCATGTACTGTGGAAGCAGTGCTCAGGCAATGCTGCACTGGCTGTTGCTAACCTGGCTCCTTCTCAGAATCCTGCATTGTCCACCCCTATCCCTTCTACCCAGCAGCACCATCCTTCACCTGACTCTACTCTGACTCCTTCTGCTGCTCCTACTCCTGCTATGCCTAGTGTGCCTATGCCCTTTATGGCCTCTGCTTTGCCACAAGACTACTCTATGGCATTGACGCCTAATGTGTTGTCCCCTATAGTCATTGACTACACCTTTGGGCACTATGCTCAGGGCATCTCTACACAACAGGGCACTAATACTGCTTCTCATTCATGTCCGACCAGGAGTCGCTGATCACTGTTCATCGAGGTGATGAACCTTGAGGGGGGGTGATTTAAGGAGACTACTCAATTCTCTGAGTGTCTGACTCTATTCCAGGCTTAGTCTGATGTTGTAGGCATCACTAGCCACCTGACCAATTGCCTAACCATTCCTATTCCTCTTTTGTCTTGTATTAGTTGCTCACATGAGTCACACAACTGAATTCTTACTCATTGTGGATTATTGTTAGTCATACTCTTTTACATATTATGGGCCAAAGAGTCATATAGTCATTAGCTACCAGCAATGTAGTATATAAGGTGGTCTGCAGGATAGAATATCCTCAGACCAAACAATAGCAGTGTTCATTAGTCCTATCCATTGAACTGACTGTAAGCACACCCAGTGCTGCATCCACCTCTTTGCTTGTCTCATCTTTGCTTTCTGCTCCTTGCTTGCTCCTTGCTTGCCTTGTGCTTGCTCCTTGCCTGCCTTGTGCTTGCTCATTGCCTGCTCACCACTCTGTTGCTTGGCTGTAGGCTTCTTAGTTGTGTGAAGTATCCCATGAGTTGTTGTCACCCTTACAATCACAAAAGCTCTCTCATTGGCAACTGGGACCATTTGCAGTGGAACAACAGGTGGATCCTCTAGCCTACCACTTGAAGCTGCCAGTAGGCATGCAGCAGCTTCATCCTGTCTTCAACATGGTGAAGCTGTCCCTGGCACCTAACAACTCAATCCCTGACTGTTGCCCCAAACCACCACCACTGCCAGTCCTGGTCAACAACAAAGTGGAGGAGATACTGGACAGCCACCAGTTTCAGTGGAAGCTCCAGTTCAAGGTGAAGTGGAAGGGCTATGGTTGGGAGGATGTATCTTGAGAACCGCAGAAGAACATGCATGCATCTGGCTGAATTTGGGACTTCTACCAGTTGAAATTTTCTTCTACCCCACACATCAAGACACCACATGCTAGAGAGGGAGTGATGTTAGGAGATTCCCATTTTTCCCCTTTACATGGTCTCTATTCTCTCTTTTTATTACCTTATCTTATCCTCCTTGCCTAGCCCTACCTATTGGTCTTACTCTCATCTTCTGAGCTGCTCTGGTTCTTCTTGTAGCAGGATTCCAAGTTCCATCACTCCCATCACAGAGGGATCACTTCCATCACTGGACTTATCATTCTTGGAGGTTTTTCCCTTTTAATATTTTCCATGGCTTATGTGTACTGTACAGTTACTTCCCATGCTTCTAAGGCCTCAAAAGCATCTACACCTAGCATTGGGAGTTCCCCAGACTTGTTCTCTTTGGATCTCCCTCTGCTAGATGTGTAGTTATGCTTGTAGACATGGTATAGTACTGAATATACTTTGGATCTCCCTCTGCTAGCTGTGTGATTGAGCCATAGCCCCCAGAGGTTGCCCTCACACACCCAGTGCCATGTCACCACAGACCAAACTGTCCCACACTCCTTCCACAGCTACACCCTTGACCACATGCAGTTGCACACAACTGTTAGGTCTCATACTGTCTCCTCTATCCTCAGTTCCTGTGTCTGCAACATCCTCAACATCTCAACCAACTGCACACACAGCTACCTCTGCAGATGGATCAGCTACCCCTGCCCCAATTCTGGCTTTTCCTATGCATAGTTTATCTTCATCTTCATACTCATCTGACAGCCCTACACCATATTGCAAGAAGATGTTTCTTCAGTCTACAAAATGTTCAATTGTGGAAGATCAGGGCACTAAACCTCCTCTTATATCTGAAGGCAATCTCATGTCCAAGGTGATTAAGCATTTTGAGCATGCCTGTTTGGACTATTTTGCGAACAAAAATATTGGTCTGGACAAACAGGTCTGTCACATCCTGATCAGTTTTTAAGATCTAGCATCTGGAACTGGATTGCTGTCCATCAGGAGGAATTACACAAGATGTCCTTTGAGGAGTTTCTTATTGAGTTGTGCTCAAAGTATCTCCTCAATGACTGGCAGGTGAAGGTCTGCATCCTGATTCTCTTCACCACTTTTGACTCTGCCAAGCAGACATGGTGGGATTTTACCACCTACATCCAGAACAAGAACTCCCTCTTGTTTGACACCAACTCATACTATAAGCCTGAGGACTTGCATCACCACTTAGAGGCAAAACTTGATCCTGTGCTATCTTTGCTGTATTCTGAGAAGAAGGTTAATGAGAAACTAGAAGTGAATAGATGGTTAGAAAAGCTTTGAATCCAGGATAAGAGTTGCTGCCATGCAGGAAAACACCAACATGAGATTGCAGATGAGGTAGTTTATCAGTCTAAGAAGTCACTGCTGTCTTCAGACAGGTACAACTCCTCCTCACAGAATGCTTTGACATCCACATCTGCTCATGGTTGGCTGTGACTTACAGATGGTGAAAGAAAGCTGCTGCATGAAAACAGTGGGTGTTTCTGCTATTGCCACATCTTTGTTTTGTGCCATACTGGAAATTGCACTGAACCCTTCCTGGATCCTGCTACATATCAGAAAATCACTCAAGCCACCATTGACACTGCCAAAACTGCTCAGATAAAGGCTGCAAAGGTGCAATCATGTTCTTCTGAGTCTACCTGCGCTGTTGCTTCTGTAAATGTTGCTTTGCTGTCTCCTTCTGCTACTGTTGCTGCTATACTGCTGCTGTCCTCCAACAAGGAGGAGGAAGATGATGGAAATTTATCTCCCAAGACCAAAGGATTGTCTGATGTGAGTGATGTTCCATTGACTGTTCTGCAGTTCACATGGACTGCTATGCTAGTGGAGCCTTGGGTGGAGGCCCCCCTGCCTGTTACCATGTTGCTGGACAATGGCTCACAGGTTGTTTTGATTGATTCAAGATTAGTGACTCAACTGGGGTTACAGCATCTCCACTTGAACAAACTGCTCACTGTTAAAGTTGCCTTGGCTGATAGGAAATCAAAAGTAGCTGCTATGTTGACTGAATACTGCAAATTATCTGTTATGTCTCTTGATCAGAATTGGACTTCATGCACTGTACATGCAATTGTGGCTGAGAATCTTGCAAGTCCTGTAATTTTAGGTCTTCCATTTTTAAAGATGAATCACATTATTGTAGACCATGCAGATGATACTGTCATAGACAAAGTCTCTAAATACAATTTACTGGATCCTGTGCCCCCCATCACCCCTCCTGCAAAGAAGTTTGTTTCCATGAGGACAAAATTCAAAAAGATGCTATAGCACTGGAAAGAGCTGGTAAAGGAACTTAAATTTCTATGTGTGGCTAGGTTGGAGCAATTGGAATGGGTAGGACTTTTTGAGACAGTCATCAAAGTGGATGCAGTCACAGCAGTGCAAAAGAGAATTGAGGAGCTGGCAGCTGAAGAAACATTGCTGCAATTCAATGCTAAGGTAAAGAAGGAGTTCTATGATGTCTTTGAGCCCATTGCAAATGTCCAGGATTTGCCACATGATATTCTGGCAGAGATCTGTTTTGAAGGATGCAAACTTGACAATTAAAACTCAATCATATCAGTGTCTCCAGAAGTATCATGATGCATGGAAGACCTTGTTAGAGGACCACCTTGCTGCAGGGTGCATCTGCCAATTGTGATCACTCTATGCTTCTCCTGTATTCATTATTCCCAAAGCAGACCCAACAGCAATGCCAAGATGGGTCAATGACTACCATGATCTGAATGCAAACACCATACCAGACAACTATCTGATACCTCATATTGAGGATATTCTCCATGACTGCTCAAAGGGTAAATATTTGTGGTCATTGATCTGACAAACACATTTTTTCAGATGCCCATGCATCCAGAGCATGTGCCATATACTGCAGTTTCTATGCCATTTGGGTTGTATAAATGGCTAGTTATGCTGATGGGCCTCTGGAATGCACTTGCAATCCATCAGTGCCATGTCATGGCAGTATTGCAGGAGTATATTGGTAAATTCTGTCATGTGTATATGGATGACATTGTTATCTGGTCTGACTCCATTGAGGAGCATCATGAGAATGTACATGCTGTGCTTGAGGTGTTGCAGAAGGCACATTTATTTGTCAACTAAAAAAATTTGCATCTTTGATGTATGAGTATTGACTTTCTGGAACATGGGATATCAGCAAGCAGGATTGAACCTGACAGCAAGAAAGTAGACCAGATACTGGCATGGCCTACTCTGTAGTGTGCCAAGGATGTTCACCATTTCCTGGAGCTTGTGCGCTACATTGCAGTGTTCTTGTCAGGGTTGGCAGAGCATACAGGCCTTTTACATAAGTTGACTATGCAGGAATGTGACCATGAATTTCCTGCATGGATGAGGGTACACCAGCAGGCATTCAATGGCATCAAACAGCTAGTGGTGAGCAGAGATTGCTTGATGAGTATTGATCACAATGATTTGTCAAAGACTATATTTGTCACAACAGATACAAGCAATTTCCATTCAGGTGCTGTACTATCATTCAGAGAGAGCTGGGAGTTCACATGACCAGTCACCTTTGAGAGCCAGACCTTCAAAGGAGCTGAGCTAAATTACCTGGTACATAAAAAGGAGTTGCTGGCAATTGTTCATGCATTGAGGAAATGGCATGCAGACTTGTTTGAGGCCTTGTTCATGGTTTTTATGGATCACAAGACTTTGCTGAATTTCTAGAATCAGTGAGAGCTGTCCCAGTGCCAGGCATGCTGGATGGAGTTCCTGTCACAATTTGACTTTAGAATGGTTTCTGTCAAGGGCAAAGATAATTCAGTGATGGATGCACTGTCTCATTTGCCATATGACTTTCCTGATTCAGAGGATGCAGTGGCATCAGCACCACAAGCAGTAGATTTGATGCAGGACAAAGGACTCATGTGTGCATGTGCTGAGGCTGTCCTACCTGTGAGTGTAGAGTCTCTATTCTTGGCTGTATTTTCATTAGCACACATGGATGATGAATCTGGGAAACCTGTGGATGTTGACAGGCCTGGGTCTTCATTTGTGGTTGACAAATCCCTCATTAGGGTGGTCAAGGAAGGCTATGAAGCCAATCCATGATATACAAATCTCATCGCAGCAGTGCAGGGCATGGAGTCCCTGAAGAACATGGACAGTTTATGGTTCATTGGCTTTCGTCTGATGGTTCTGCATGTGGGGAATGTGTGTGAGCTGATGTTTAGGATGGCACATGACTCCCTTAGTCATTTTGGTGTATGAGGTTTTGAGATGGTCTTACTATTGGCCAAAGATGCAGCAGGATCTGAAGTGGGTATATATCTCCACATGTGTGGAGTGTCAACACTACAAGTCTTCTTTGATGTGGCCAATGGGCCCTTTGCATACCTTGCCCATTCTAGATGGATGAGAGGGATTTGGTTGTGATGGATTTCATTGGTCCCTTGCCTGAGGATGGAGGCTTTAATTGCACTCTGACAATGACAAACAGGCTACATTCTGACCTGAGGATTGTCCTGACTCACATGGACATTACAGAACTGCAGCTGGCTGAACTGTTCTTTAAACATTGGTTCTTCAAAAACAGGTCTGACAGGGATAAGCTGTTCATCTTGAAGTTCTGGAAACACTTGATGAAACTCATTGGGGTGAAGATGAAGATGTTTTCAGCATATCACCCTGAGATGGATGGTGTGAGTGAGTGCTTGAATAAGACAATCATTCAGTGCTTGCGGTTCTATGTGGATCAAAAAATCAGAAAGGGTGAGCCTGGTCTCTTCCTCAGGTGCACTTTGATATCATGAACACTGTCAACAAGTCGGTCAGGTACTCACCATTTCAACTGTGCATGGGATGTTCTCTGAGGTTGATTCTTCCCCTAACAGTGAAGTCTGGATTGCCTGATGTAGAAGAAGATTTAGCCCAACAGGTGGTTCAACAGCTCTAGACTGATACAGTGACAGCATGGGACAACCTTATTCAAGCAAAGATACAGCAAGCAGCACAGGTGGACAAAACATGTGCAGATGATGTGGATTGAAAAGTGGGTGACAGAGTCTTTGTGTGTACCAAGGATCAGCATCACCAGTACAAGAAGAAGGGCAAAAAGCAGATGGCAAAACTGATGCCACATTTTAACAGCCCTTTTTTTATCATGTAATTGCATTGGGATTCCTCAAATGTGACTGTTTTCAGGCCAAATAATCCTGACATGTATGGGAAATATCACACATCTAAGTAGGCATAGAAGAACATTTCGTTGAGAATGGAAAGAACTTGACAACAATGAGGTGCTCAACATCTGGCTGGTAGGAAATGGTGAGGGAGTAGTTTAGGACTTCTCTTTCATCATACCTGCTGCCAGTAGCTTTTCCCACTGGGTTTTTGATGCACCTAGGCATGCAGTTTTTACTAACTCATGATTCTCTTCCATTTCTAATTTCTTACTGGCACATTTAATTTTTTATGACGAGGGAGGGTGTAATCCTATGATTATGTCCTTCTGAATATGGCTGTTTGCTCATGTTAATACTTCCATATTTATATCCACACCTTTACTTACTTCTCAATTATTCTTCCTTTTTCCCTCTCTTTGTCTATCTGTATGTATGTACTGCATACTTGTCTCAATATACAAAGCAAGGTCCTGTTCTGTGTTCATCTCCTGAGAGTTGTCTGCCATAGGACTCCAAACATTTGAAGTTGTAATGGTTGTCAATGATTCGACCTCCATGGCTGGCAGTAAATAGCAAGAGGTGCATTTGATGAATCCAATGTGATTTCATCCTCTCATCACTCCATAAAGGCTATGAAAGCACTACAAGCTTTGGCTAGCAAAGTGGCCAAGTATAATGAATACACAATTACGAGAATGTTTACGAGAATGTCAAGACAAGTTTCTTTACTCCAAAATTTTTGATCATTTAGTACACCTTCTTGGTATGTTCTTTGTCTTTGTTTGTTCTCCTCACATACATTTCAGTGAACTACATACTATGCCCTGTGCTCACCCTCAGCCCTCATGTATATCTTATGTTGTCAGAACCATAGAGGAAGATACCCTTTTAAATTAGAGCTTAATTTTTTGAATTTTTTTCTGATGATTGTTTCAGCACAATATCTCCTGAATCTTATAGAGGAGCCTACAGACTCAATGTGATTTGAGATGGATGATTGGTTGGTGTAGTTCCAACAACTTATCTAATTGTTTGTCAAACAATTTGCTCCCCAAGCCCACAATACCAGCACATTGGTACATCTTCTGAATCTCCCTGATTCTGTAAACACCTAGACTTGGTATAAGGCAGCAGAATTTATAGGTACTATTTACATTGAGGGTTGAACATTTGCAGCATGGTCAACATGTTGGACACCAAAGAGCATATGGAAAAACGAGCAGGTATGTTGGCTTTTTGGCACTATTACATTGGATATTGGCATGTTCCCAGCACCTACTATCAGGCATCACAAAAAACAGCAAGCCACGTATCACTCACTTCACAGTTCAGGAGTGGATGGTCATATACCACTTGAATACTTGTTTGAGGTAAACAGGCAGAATCCTTGGGTCTTGTATCTCAATGTGTGGCAGAAACCCATGTACATGGATCAAAAGCTTGCAGTCAATTATGATTCACAACCAGGAAGCATGTATTGAACTTGAACTTCTATGACAACAATAATAAGCTGTGCAAAGTTCTCTGTCATTGGAATTGTAAACCACTTTCAACTTATTCCTGTGGATGCTGACTACAGGTTTGTAGAATGAAGTTTGAAACCTGTGTATAACTAGTATCTGACAACTTGCAGGAAAAACATGGACCTGACTTGGATACCTCACATTGCTCAATACATTGGTGTCATAGGACCCAGGACAAAATTGTTTGCAGATGTATGCATTGGTTTGAATATACTTTGACTGTTCTTCCTTGAGCTATCCATGGCTAGCTCCAAGTTGTTAGCTTGCATGGTACATCCAGATGAGATCACTGCAGATATAGAGTATGTAAGCAAGGAATGGATATATGGGGATATGGAGTCTCCAAAAACACTAGGCATCTCCAAAAACATGAGGGTGTCGATAATGCATCTCCCAAGGGCATGTGTCTCTAAGAACATTGGGCATCTCCAAAAACATTAGGTGTCTGCATCTCTGAAACCGAAATGATAGGCTTCTCCAAGATAATATAGCAGTCTCTGAGAACATGTCAGTCTCTGAGAGAAAACATAGGCATCTTGTCTCAACATCAGGTACAGTATGCTTCAAAACATCTCCCAAGGTGTCTCCAAGAAAACATAGGCATCTCTGCATAAACACATTGACCACTGATGAATTACATAATTATACTAAGCAAATATAAGCTAACATATACTATGATATAGGCATCTCTTGTCAGAGAATGAGTGTCTTGTGCCTATACATACAGATACTCATTCATCACATGTGTTTGGCTATGCTGCCTTAAGCATGTTTTCTTTGTTTGTCATACCTCAGTTTGTTCCACACTGACGTGCATGAAACTGAGGTATGTTATTTGTAATATTATTCCTTACATCACTTACTTATATTACCTTGCCTAGTTTACATTGTCTTGTGTCTAGGTAATTGATACAGTTCATTCCACACCAATGTGCACAAAACTGAGTTTACATTGTCTTGTGTCTAGCCCATTTACAACCATGCTATTCTACTGCACGTCGATCTTTGAAATCTCTGAGAACAGAAGAGAACATAAACACAAACATGCTTACCACTGAAGGAATTACATATACTAAGCAATTACATATACTCAGCTATTGATAGCTAATAGTATGTCACATATCAGCTGCACTACTTATTCTTTGCTAATAGTATGTCATATATCAGCTGTGCTATTCTTTGAGTATTCACACTCTTTCCCTAGCAAATCGCAATCTACATGTCACTGGTTTCTACCAAAGTTGTATCTCTTTGGCTGTGCACCAATACTGATCAGACTCCATTACTGATCAGACTTCATTAGGGTCATTCACAGTAGTTTTGAGCATTACCTGGTGTCAAAGTAGTGCCACTTCTAAATCCTATGGCTGTCAAAGTAGTGCCACTTCCAAATCCTATGGCTCCACCTTTTAATTGTCAGGGTATCAGATATATGCTGGCAATTAATTGATCAAACAACTCATTGGACATATTGATGAGGAGGAGGCACTAGTATGTATGTTACCTGCTTATCCATTTTGCACCAGTATGTTAACTGCTTAGGAGGCACCGGTATGTATGTTACCTGCTTATCCATTTTGCACTGGTATGTTACCTGCTTAGGAAGAGGCACCAGTATGTATGTTACCAGCTTATCCATTTTGCACTGGTATGTTACCTGCATATTCATTTTGCTCATATCCAGTTCAATATGTGTACAGCATACACATAGCTAGATATCTAGATCATTTTGATACAAAAACAAGGATCTATGGACTTCTACCAATCAAGAAATGAGATGAAATAGGTCCTTCCTTGGTAGACAAGCTACTAGGGTGACACTGGAAAAAGAAAATTCTGCCTCATCACCTGATTGACCTGATCAATGGCTACCTCAAGGTGGCAATGCGCATTTTGAATAGGTTCCCACATGTGATTGGGTGTGGTGATAATGTTGTGCTGAGCATTCCGCAGGAATGCATTGACAGCACAGACTTTATCAAAAAACATGTGGTGGTGAGCATGCACTTCAAATTTCAAGACACAGAGACAGATCTTTAGGGGGAGATTGAGGAACAATCTTCTGTTTCCCTTAGAAAATGGGTGCCCATGCAGTAAGAAGTGTTTGGTGGAATGGATACTGTGAAAGTCAGGGTGACTATGTCCATTGGTAATGTCACATGAAACTGTGCCGCCTCCCTGGAAGGCTCAGCGCATGACTATCATTGATCCAATGATGTTCGTGACAATTTCCGTGAGGAAGAAGGGAAGAGAAGTTATGTGTAGTCGTCGGAGAGAGGTCAATATGGAGAGGGTTCAATACAGAGTTGCCATACAGAGGTTGTATGATGTATCTGGCTGAAAGATAAAAGATTTTGAATTGAGAAGCAGATAAAGAGGTGTACTTTTACAACAACCCCTCCAGAGGGCTATCACTCCATTGAAAGGTAATCTTTCACTTTCTGAGGTGATTCATCTGGAGAAAGCTAGTCTTTGGTAGCTGACCTAATAACAGATGATAGTTGATCTGTTTATATAAGGTCTGCATCGGTTCTCAGGCATTTTGGTGGACGGGTCCATTCAGGCATCTCTGTGTTGACTTCATGCTTGTGCCCCAGCCAATTTTAGTGATTATTGATAATTTATTTTGATAAAATATGAAGACATATCACCTAAATGTTTGAAAAACTCAAGATGAGTTGTGTACTCTGATCCAAATCCTTGTACAACTCTTGCAAGGCCAAATGCAATAGTTTCTCTCACTGTATCGGGATCGAAGTCTCCTGCAATATTTGCTACAAGCAACACTGGGATTTTGTCCAAGACATTAGCCCATACATCAACTTAATAGTCATAAAAATGATTCATGCTGAGGAACACACTGCTCCATGATCCGGCAGATAAGTGTGCACCCTTCAAGCAAGCACCATGAATATTTGACATCACGATCCCGGTGCACGACATCGATGTGCCTTATCAAAGTATTGTTGATTACATCATATGGTTATTCCTGATTTGGTGCATATACCGAGACTTAGCTGGCTTACATATATGCC
>JAGGAW010017316.1:0-14542 GCA_017657375.1 Termitomyces sp. T27 | reverse complement strand
GGTGGGGGGGTGGGGGGGGGGGGGGGGGGGGGGGGGGGGAGGGGGGGGGGGGGGGGGTGGGGGGGGGGGGAGGGGGAATACATGACAGTACTAGATCTGAAGGCCCTTTTGGATGGTGCAAAAGAAGGGAAGGAGAAGGCAGATGTAGTTGTTGAGTTCAAACCCAACAACAAATGCAGGCTCTCTAAGCTCTTCTTCACACCTAATAGATGCTCAATCAGCACTGTAGAGTGTGACAGCACAGGCAAACACCCTTGTTAACTCACAACAATGAAGAGATTCCAGTGACTCCTTGAAAAGCAGCAGCACTAGCCACCTCACATCATTTGAACAATAGCAGTAACAACAGGACCACATCTTTCTCTTCAAGTTTGCAAATGTCTGGACCTCAAGTTAATTCAGTTGAAACACATTCTGGCACTACTGAAGGCTCTAGTTCCTCAGCTTTTTTGAGCACATGTTCAAACCAATGCTCACCTCCCATCCCTTTGCTTATTCCTCTTGACTACATCAAGATCAACTCTGGGCCAGCATTTGTTCCCCTTATGACTGGTCCTTCACATTATCCTCCTTTGGAATTATATTCCCATGTCTCACTTAGGCAAGCTGGGCTTGCTGCATGCAACATGCCATGCTCACACAATGTTCAGCAGAACATACTTCTGCCTACCCTCAAACAGCTTGCAGTAATGGACAGACTGACTCACAAAGCTATTGATGAGTGTCTGAGGGTTCTTGAAGGATCTTCTAGTGCTGTTTCCCCAGGAGAACGTACTTCTGCCTACCCTCATAGAAGAACAGCTTGCAGTCATGGACAGACTGACTTGTGAAGCTATTGATAAGTGTCTGAGGGTCTTTGAAGAAGTTTCAGAGCTGGCAAAACTAGCTCTGATGACAATTGTGCCCAGCTGATTAATGCAAGAGCAGCTGGCACCCTAGCAAAGTGTATAGTATATATGTTGTTGGTATATACAGTAATGTTATAGTATTAATATACATATTATTATTGGTATATACAGACAAGAGAACCGAATCTGCAAGAAAAGAAAACAAGAAAATTCTGATTCCTCCCCTTCAGCTCCAGGAGCAAAACTAACTCTGGGCAAAAACAGGTCCAGGCGAGACCAGCTCTGATGACATACTCTCATGGTGTGAGGTAGGGAGAGTAGTTGCACCTGAAAGATGTGGAGGAAGGCAAGGATTTTTGAGACATCTTGGGCAACAGAGGGTGTGGCAGTGGCAGAGTGGTGGCCAAGATTACTAGGGAGTTTGAGGGTTGAATTTGAGTACACAGCAGGTATGGTACAGAGTTCAGCAGATAGGATATTTAGTCTGGTTGTCAGCCAGCAAGCACAGAAGACAGACCAGACAGACCAGACAACATACAGGGCCTTGTTCAGAGACAGGGCTAAGAGGGTGAGATGGTGAATGTCATAATGAAAACTGGTGTGCTGAGAAAAAGGTACCTTAAGCAGAAACTGGAATACTTACTTGGGGTTAACATTTGTATTCTTAAAAAGACATTAATCCCCCCTGGTGCCACACTAAGCACAAGATGTGCTTGTGTTTGAACACTTCAAAAAAAAAAAAAAACAAGAAGTCTTTTGTGATTTCAATTTTCATACCTCTAAAAATCTTCAAATGATCAAACGAACAACAGAACTTGAACAGGCCTACTATCAGTCAGATGTGACAGTCAAATGAGAATGTAGGTAAATGAGGATGTGATGTAGAATGAGGATGGAGGTGAAAAGGTGTTTGATGTTGTTCAGTATTGTGTCAGTCATTGTGTCAGTCATAGCATGGAGTCAGGCATAGAGTCAGAACATGAGAGCATAGTGCATAGGTAGCATTGCATAGGTAGGTAGCATGTACAATGATTCATACAATGATTCACATTGTAAGTATGTTAGTGTATGGCAGTTGTATCTCAAGGCATCCACTCACATAGCACATGTTATGCTAAGATGGCACTGAGTGGGTGTCTTGAAGCATCTGCACAAGATGGCACAGCACTGATTTGAGAGTAGGAGAGACTTGAAGTATATGCCAGATGCTCACATAGCATGCACACATGTGCTGAGATGGCATGGCATTGAATCCATGTCTTGGTATAAAGCATTTGCTCATGCAGCTGCATCAACTCAAGACAGCACACCATGGAGTCATCTTCATGTGTATGCTCATGCTCAGCATCGTGTAGATGCTGGTCTCAACACAGTGCTTTCATTCACATCAAGCAGCATTCTGAGTATGGTCATCTTGATGCACTAGACAATGTCACATTGCTTCAGCATCCACATACACAAGAAAGATAATACCCAGCAAATCTGTTGCTGAACCTTCCTCAGCAGCCACAGGCAGAGGAGGGAGAATGGCATTGCTGGCTACCTGCCATCATGCAATGCAATCCCCACAGCCAGTGATCAACATTCAACTGCAATCAACTGCAATCAACTGCAATCGACCCAATCACTGTATGCTGAGCATATGCTCGATTCTCCTGTGTTTGATATTTCCAATTTTTGACGTAAGATATGGAGTATAAAAATTTTGGAAAAAATGAATAAAGTATACTTGCCAAGCATCAATTATAATTTCAAAAAATTTAGAATTGATCATGGACTATATGAAGTAAGGTCAAATATGAAAGAAACTGGTCTTGCAGAAATGAAATCATCAATGAATTGAATCTTTTATAGTTTACCCTAAGCAGGGATTACGACTTTTCAGCTGTTATAAATGGAAACAAAAACTTTCCAAATAAATCATCAATTTAGTCTACATAGAATCTGATATTTTTAGCAAGATTTCTTATTGATCAATACAGTTACTGAAATTTATTGCTGATGTGCACATTTCTGGCAGGGCTAAATTTTTATTTTCCCAGGGTGTAAGTCATGGGGAAGTTTTGATGGCAAAGGATGTCCTACTATCTTGGAATAGCCAGCCTGGGCCCTTGCTTGTGAGATCAACTTGTGCACCATATTTGTGCAATACCATCTATAAGTGCACATAGATCAAGGTCTGACAGGGGGAATAGAGAAGGTCTCCTTGAAAAAACACACCAGTTGATTGTACTGTACTATTATAACCAAGTGTTTGCAGCCTGTGATGCATGATGCAAGGTGTTCACTGCAGAAAGTGTTCACACCTACCAAATGAGGAAATATTTGGTGCAGAGCACCCAGCCCAGTGACCTTTGGAGGCATTTTGAAGGGTTTCTGAGGGGTTTTTGGAGGCCATGACATGTGATGGATACCAAAAGTGTTCAGTTCATGACCCCCCATGATGCATGACATGAACACTCAGTCATAATAGTACAGTAATCTTGAGTGACACAACTATGAACAGCACTGAACTGTTCCAAACAAGCACACACAATACCATCTTTTCTTTGTCACTCCTCTTTGAAAGTTTCTATATGTGTATACATGAGCACATAGGCTCACTAGTCTACAGGCCATGCACACTTCTATAAAAGCATCAAGATGTCCAGGAGCTCAAGGAATGAGAGTGATGCATTGATGAAGTCCAAATGAAGCCATATTTGCTCTTCCCAGTATGCCTTCCTGCCAAGTTCCAGGTTGACAGATGACCATGTACTATGTCTTCATAGCCCCCAATCACCTTGGAGCTCTCTCCTTCTGACCATCCCAGCACACATACACAACATCTGACTCCATGCATGATGTCACCCTGTGCATATCTCATCGGTCCCAGTCTATGCATGCCAGACCCACCTATGTATGTGTAGTTGTACTATGCTCTCAACTTTCAACTCTTCATCTCAAGAATATATCTTCAATGGTGTTATATTTGAGTTCAAATTGTGAGTGACTAGAATCTATATAAAAGTGGTCAATGCATAGGGAAGACATTACCTTAGTTGTGAGGGCCCAGATTGTCAGCTTCAAGCTGTTGCTTTGACTTCTTGTGTCAAACCTGGCATTCCAATATGAATGATCTGCCTCCTGAACTGCTCAGAGAATTTCTTACTGCTGTTGATGGCTGCCATTTGAGGATTTTGAGCCTTAGAAACATGTGGTTCAGCTGAGAGAGTAGTACATTGTATAGAAGCCAACACAGTGTTTCATTTGAGTATATCTAATACCACTGAAGAACAGCACTTGCTGCCATCAAATGGTGGACTAGCACCCAGTCAATGGAAGAACAATTATTGAAGGAAACAAAAACATACAGTCTGACCTGTTTTGAGGATACATCAGCATAGGACTCTGTAAGGTAGTAGATGAACAGTACCAATTATGGAACTTGTGGCTTCTGATGCCATGACAGATGCAGTATTGAACACATCCTCAACCTTATTAATAGATCCATCGGTCTCAATGGAGCCTATGAACAGAGTAAGTTAAGCAACAAAGATCCAATATCATTGAAGTACCAATGCCATTATGAGCAGTGTCCAACTAAAACCTGATTAATGAAAGAACATTTGTCAAGGGAGACAAGAACATATGGTTTGACCTGGTTCAAGGATACATCAGCATAGGATCTCATAGAGCAGTAGTGAATAGACAGTACTGATAATGGCACTTGAAGAATCAGACACCAGGGACAGTACAGCATTAGCTACAGAACCAGTTGCAATAGAGCCTATGGACAGAGTCAATTGAGTGACAAAGATCCAATATAATTGAAGTACCAATGCCATTACAAGTAATATTCAACCAGAACCTAATCAATGAAAGAACAGTTATTAGGGGAGACAAGAACATATGGTTTGACCTGTTTCAAGGATACATTAGCATATGATCTTGTTGGGAAAAAGTAAATTGATGATACCAGTCATGGCACTTGCAGAATCAGATGCCAGGAACGACACAGTGTTAGCTATATCATAGGCCTTATCCTTTTCAGTATATCCCTCAGCACAAATAGCAACTTGTCAGTGAAGTCAGTGCAAATCACAAGCTACAAAATAGAATTATATCATACAAAGCAAATTCATAGTGATCCCACAAGACCATAATTCAGCAGCTAGTACATTTGAGTTGGGAAGATCAGACAAGTACTGCTAAACACACCAGCAGCTTTGATCTCTCCACAAATTATAAAATATTTCATCACAAGATCACTATTGCCTCCTAGGATGGGTACTGCAGGCCTAGGTTCAGAATTCACAGCAAAGAACTTCAAGCACAAGATTACCTTGTCCTTGACCTTGTCTCCTAGGCACAAAGTAGACTCTAACAATTTGTCTGCCATTGTCTTTCTCAATTGTTTGCTGTTCCAAACGATTGGAGCATAGGATGATAGTACACTTTGAAAACATCATATTCATTACATGCCACATTTCAGCTTGATTCAGAGCTAGTATGAACTGAGCTTTCCATTCTCACTACTATGAGGGAAGCTCGATTGACCTTTGGTTGTGGCAAGTGTTTCAGCTATGGATATGGTTGTCTGGATCAATTGTATTGAGGTTAACAAGATAACACCAGACTAAATTCATGAGTGAGATTGCCTACCCTAACATTAAGCCATTCTGACTTCTTGATCTGCTTTTTAAAGGACATTTGCTTCCTGAGCCACACAGAAACTTTGTCTACCACTGTAACACACTTCCTGCCCTCCTTCTCTATCTGTGCTTTGAGCAACTTGACCACTTCTGGAACAGCAAGGCTGTCATTGATGCAGATAACAAACCCATCCTTCATTAATTGTAAAGTGGTGGCACAACTAATTTCTGTGAAAGCATTGATTACAAGAGCAACACTGCATACTGAGGACATGTTGCTGAGGTGAGGTGAAAGATTTCAATGAGAATGAGAGATGTTCTGTCAGTACTGCAATTCTTATAGAAATCCAAAGGGTACTGTAGTGGTGGTGGGAGCTCTGAGTCTGCTCTTCACCCTCATAACTGGAACTGTTGTCAGAGAGCAGTGGGGTGTAAGAAGGGGCTTATCACAATGAAAATGGTTAATGGTGTTGATGTTGATCAACTTGATCATTACCACTACATTTCCCTTATTTGTTCTGCGATGAGAGTGCCTAAAGCCTAGGGGTTATTTGTTTGGAGCCCTTCATACTCTTGATGTCATCTCATGACATGCCACAAGTCCATTATTGCAGACATGCTGTCTCCTATGGCTGACCCTCAGACTTCACATTAGTTTAGGCATTTTCACATATACATACTTCTTGAGCAGCATCCATGGTTCATCATGAGCAGGGCCACAATACTGAGGAGTGACTCTCAGAAGCACTGAGGTGACCAAATATGGAAGTGCCAGCAGAGTGGAAGAAGGGGCCTATTAGAATGAAAATAGGTGAGATATGATATCCACAACTTTCTGCTCAGAAAGAACATGCAGGATGCAGTTTGTTATCACTACAATCCATTCTTCATTTAATCCATGAAGAGGGGTATAGTACAGAGTCCTAAGCTTTCATTAGCATCAGGAAATCCCTAGAAAGATGGTTGCACATGTACATGGTACCAGGCCCTCCATCTCCTCAGCCACCATCTCCACCATCTACTAGGTCTAAACTCTTCCTGCCATGAAAGGCACCAGAACCAAACCTGCTTCCAGGACTGTGACATGGCAACATCAGAGAGTCTTGCTGTGGCACACTTCCACTATGTAGATATGTTATTCAGAGAAATAACCAATATCGGGTGGTAGCTAATAAGTAAGCATCCCAAAGTCCTTGCTCAGTGTTCCCCTTACACAGACCTCACAGGGCCCAGGCACTGGTGGAGGGTCTACCATCTGATGGCAGCAGCACAGAACATGGACCTTGTTCAACTTCATCCCCAGCAAATCACAGGACGGGTGAGTCAGAAGCATTAACCAGCTGTGCTAGCATGCCAACTGATCACCATCTTATTATGAGGATATCAAGATGAGTTTATTTACCCTAGAATTTCCCATCATTTGGTCAACCTTCTTGGTACATTCTTTGTCCTTGTTTGTTCTGCTCACACTTTAACCCCTGGAATTTCTGATCATTTGGGGGTAGGGGTGTGAGTGCAGAGGGGGAGGAGGAGGGGTGGATGGTGGATAGTGGATGGGTGAGGTGGTTAGTTAAGTGCTTGAGTTGGATGGAGCAGAGCACAGGTGAAAAGGCTAGGTGGCCTTTGTCCTGCTCACCATATATTATTTGCTATGTCAACCTTGGATTGAGTGCTTGACCTTACATTGTTTTCTCTTAGGTCTTGTATTGCTAATACATGTTGAATTATATCTTTCCTGCCATGCATCAATTGTGCTTTTGAGAGTTAGCAAGATGTTCTCTTTGATGCTGTCCCAAGTAGGTGACTTCTGTCTTTGGATCATGCCATCCCATCAGGAACTTATGGATGATATCTCTTACATTTATTGTCAGCACTATATGCTGACTTAAGCACTTTCTATATCAAACAAAGAGGTCCCCTCACTCCACTCAGTTAAATCCAGCCATGCACTCCCCAATTTTCACTGGACAGCACCTGCATCAGTTAAGTACCTACCTATTCAATGTGAGTTCTGATATGTCTGAACACCAATTCAGATTTAGATATCTCAGAAATGTTGTATGGCCAACAAAGTAAACATTGGACAATCTCAGAGGGGTGCAGGGTGTGGATCACCCAAGTTTGTCAGCTATAGTGTGATTTCAATTTCTTCAATGGAGCACTACTTGCCTCCAAGACCAAGCCAGCCAAAAGTTGTCAGAGAAACTCACATTGAGCTACAACATTTATTACTGGTCATGGTCACGTTGTATTGCTCTATGTGGTTTTTTAAATCCCTGAAGTCTGGCTTTCTCCTCAGGATCTGCATCCAATCTCATCAATGTGTTGAGTTGTGCTTGGTTATAACCACTAGAGCTTTCTGCCCAGCCTTCAGAGCTGAAAGGCAACCATAAAGTTTGACTGTATCACTGCACAGCATGATCACAGTAGGTATGTTTCAGCTTCAGTATGATCATTGCAGTATGTAACTGATGTTGGCCAGGCTGATGGAAACCTTTTTTCTCTGGGCAAAGGTGGAGATGCAGATGCCTCCCAGATTCTGAAGGAAAGTGATGTAAAATTGAGACAAGTGATTGGGATGTTCAGATTCAATAGTAGACTAAAAGACTTTCTACAGAACAAATAAGTAAGCAAGGGATGTGAGGGGTTACTGTTGAATTTTAAGGTCACAAATTGGATGTGTTACAGGAGATGTTGAAAATGTTGAAGATTTGTAAAATAAGTAGCTTATTGGCATGGGGCTGGAATTGATCCAATCAGACAGTTGGAGAAGAAATTTGGAGTGAGTTCACGGTTTCATGCACAGCAGCAACAGAAAATGGCCCTCGGACAAGGGCAATGGTCAATGCTGGGTAGACAAACTCCAAAGGGTAAATATATGCAGAATTATAGGAAAAGATGATACACACTGAGATAGAAAAGTAAGCTTCTTGAGCCACAACATTGGCAATGACTGCACCATATTTGCTGGGTTGGACTACAAAGTCCATCACAATGTACAGGAGCTGCATGCATGGCTATTACTACTTGCATTGGCATGGAAGTTTCCAAATCTCACCTGGAGAATGGCATAGACAGCTCCAGCATCCACCAAGAGATATAGGATGTGCCATAATCGAAATGATTGACGCTGTTGGCTGTTCATGTTTTTCTGTAGTAATTTCATGTGTCCCCTGTCAGTGCAAAAATCAATAGGAGTGCATATTCCACCAATGGGTAAGGACATACCATAGTGTCCAGCTAATGAAAGATGTTGCAACAAGGTTGGTTACAAATGACAGAATTACAATGGCAATGCTGAACTGGGTCTCAACAACACTCTGTGCTAAAAGGACATCAGGGGTTGAATACATTCCCAGATACACAATTGTGCCAACTGTATAGATTTCATACAAATTTTATCAGCATACTCACAATATGTGCCAAGGATGCCAAATACCAATGGTAAATAGGCATAGTCCTATTGAGAGATACAATGCCCATCGCCGCCTTTCAAAGATAACCCATGCACGCCATATAATGAAGGCATCATTAATGATTGACTGAATTGTTATGATAAACATACCACATTGTTGCAGTTGAAATTGAAAAACTTACCTGAATGAGTTGAAACCAGTTGGAAGCTACATCCCATTTCCCACTTGAAGCATTCATTCTTTCTGGACGTTCTGAAAGAGGTGCAATGTTTGGCTGGAAGAACTGATATCCAACTGTAGCACTCCCAAATTCCACTACTAAAAATGCAGTGAAAAATACAATACCCAGGCCAGTAATGATTGATTGGCATATGGAAGGCCAAGTTCGACCTTGTTGCCTAATAGATGATTTGGATAATGATGAATGTGTGTGTTATCAAGAAATATGTCCCACCGAGCAGAAGAATAAGTGACAGTGCTGGCAACTGGTACCAGTATTCCTGTAGACCATTCAGCACATGGCATCAACATCTAGAGATTTGGTAGACCATAGAACAAAGATGGAGCTATCAGAAAAGAAAGCCAATTCACAAGTATCCGACCCCCCATTTCTTGGATAAGCTTGCGTTCTTCCGGGGTCATGATATTATATGGACAGATGATGGATGAAGAAAAAGGCCGCAGGGTGACAAAGACGGCTATATGAAAAGAAAATTGGGTGTGGAAGGAATCACGACGCTTCGGTGGATCCCAGACAAGGGCTTTTATAACTGAAACTGATTAAATCAATGATAAGAGCCAGTGACAAAACAATTAAGCGAGATCATCATGAGGCATGATGGAGATGGATACAAGGTGAATCACACAGAAGAGATTGGAGAGCACAGATATCTGGCACCCATCAAGTCAGAAAGCTAGTGTCTTCGAGGCTGAGATGGGCTCGGGCATACAGAAAAAGCCGTGAGGTTGAGCCGTGGAGCCGTGATGGGACGTGATCGACCATGAGGGCAGTGAGCCATGCAATCATGGTACTTCCATGGTAACCACAGTAGAATTAAAGCATGACGACATGTAAGACATTCAATATGCATTGTCAATCATGGTTCCTCACATCCTTACTTTATGCCTCACCACGTCTTACTCACGGCTCATCACGTCCCACCCACGGCTCATGCACAGCCACTCACATCCCACTCACGGCTCATGCACAGCCACTCACAGCCCATCACAGCCCATCACTGCTCCACGGCTCAACCTCACGGCTTTTTTCTTGTGCCCCTTTCATCCGCATTTGTCACTGCTTTTTTAAACAAATCTTTTCTGACCGCAACTGCTATGGTATTTGTGAGTATCACCTTTTTACATAGGTTGAAACATGATTGAAGTCAAGTTTCAACATTAGGGATTTATTCAACACATCAAGGATTATCTCGTGCATGAGAAAGCACCGCCAGATAGAATCCCAGAGGATCTGGGTGTCCCTCATGGATTTCAAATCCCTTCGGGTTCAGTTCCTTATAATATACCTATGTACGACGCTGCAGGTATGCCCCAATTTACTACCATTTAAAAAATCTGATGTGATTTCAGGCTGACTTATGGGGTATATGCAAGTCAATGACCCTAACCGAGGTGAATTCAATGCATACAGTATGTGTTCATCCATATTAGACACCAGCCAATTTAGAATATGATTTATTTCTTGATATTTACAGTACTTCCTGTAACTTTCCCTCCTGCTATGACCCCACTTCCTACCAACTCCTGTTCCAAACAAAGTCCCCCATCCAAAGCCACATCAAAAAAAGCTGCAGAATAAGTGTACATAGCCAGGCCAAGTAGCTGTACCATGTAGCTGAGCCGTGTTGACTTTTTACTGCTTCCTCTCTGTCAAGTACACCCAATACTATTGTCCATAGCTCTTCACGGCTCACTGCACAGCCACTCACATCTTTGGCTTTAGCCGATGCAAATTATGCACTAGCCTCTTGTGTATTGATGAATACATTCTTTGATTGAGCCAGAAGTAAGTTGGACTATTTCCTTGACTACACAGAATCCTCATTCACCATCATCCTTGGCTCTTGTCTTGAGCTTTCTTATTGCAACACTGTGAGTCTGTTTGGATGTGCTACTGAGAACAATGACAATGTAGGCTTGTCCATGTACAACAGTACTGACTTGTCATTGTGATTATTTACATTCTAATTGTTGGTATAAGATGCTTCTGTTCATCCTGACTGTTCATGCAAGCCATTCACAGCCAAGTCACAGCCCACTCACAGCTCTTACACAGCCACTCCCGTCCCATCCACAGCTCATTCACAGCCCATCACAGCTCATCACAGCCCCACGGCTCAATCTCATGGCTTTTTTCTTGTGCCCGATGGGCTCTGAACACAGATTCTTCAATTTAAAAAGCATACCAAATCTGAACTGTCGAGCGGATATAGATCCGAAGGACTGACAATTCAGTAGTCTCATACCAAAACATCCCACGCGTGGGATGGTCTTGTATCAAAGTTGATGTTTTGATAGGGCAGTGTCAATCAAAATAAAACATTAGGATTGATTTGAAGTCGACTTTGACTTGTGTGACATGACAAAGCTTGATGGGTTTCAGATAATGAATTAACCCCTCATGTTGACCATATGCGAGTGTAATTCAGTTTTTCTGATGGCAGATATGAAGTCTTGTAGTTTCTGGTCCTTCGACTTGTACTTTCTCGATTTGTGTGCCATAACACATGCAGTCAAAAGTCTCTTATTGTCAGGTCAATATCTCTAGTCACATCAGTCACACTGATGCCAGTAACTAAAGCCAAAAGACTACAAAATTTGGTCAATAAATGGGTGGTGAGTTTTTGAGCCCTCGATTGTCCGCCTCACTCTGAATTTTCCCCTGATTTTTGTACACTGAGATAGCCATATGACAGTAGCTTCAAATTTGTCTAATATGTACATTGATTGGTTGCGTAGTTAGGTCTACAGAGGGGAAATAGTGACGAATTTACACTGCCCCGGTAAAACCCCTACTTTGATCTAAGCCCCTCCCACGTTTTGGGAGGGTGTTTATGTGAGCCTAAACAATTCAGATCGACTGTTTGAAAATGGATTTTGCTCACATCATTCCAGGTACAATCAAGCATGGGCGGGAGCCCACCAAGGGCCAGAGCGTATAATCAGGGATTGGGCGGAAGCCCGCCAGGGGTCAGAGGTCAAAGTGTTGTCATTGTTAGTATCATGCATGTCACCGCTGTAGAATGGGGTTTCATGCACGTCACCGCCTTGGTCACCGCTGTAGGATGGTGTTTGGCACTGTTGAGTAAGGCGATGTGCAAACATGTATTTAGGCCGGTGTGAGTATGCCGAATGGATCATGTTTAGGGTGGATGATGTCTGTGTCCCCATGTGTGTTCTCTGTGATCTGTGTGAAATAAGTAGAACACAGAATTTCCGTAGAATCAATACTAGTACGTATGAGAAGATCTCACAATCCTCTCTATTATAAAAGCATAAGAATTTTCCGAGACTCGCACAAGGACGTTGCCTTATCGGTCGGAGCTGTCAGGACTAAGAAGAGATAACAAGTCATGGATATCATACAGGCATATAGGCACACAGTCATAAAGTCGTAGCAGGGTGGCACATCCGATTATTATACAAGGGCAGTCCTCGGGGCGTCTACAAGTCGTTGCAGTCCCGGGCTTCTTGCTCCCTCCTCGCCGCCTTCCTTGCCTTCCTTGCTGCAGCCCACCCCCCTTCCCAAGAACACCAAGAACACCCCTAAACGGGAGACTATGCCCCGGCTTCACGCACGGCCGCGCAGACACCTGCCTCGCCTCCGAACAATCCCCACAAAAATGATGCGTCTGTCTGTCCTTCCCGTTTCGTGTCAGATTGCATTTCGGTGTAGAGCCCGTAAGGCGTCGACGCCTTGCCAATCGCGTCTTGATGAGCTGAGACGCAGGTCATGGATGGGATACGGGCATATAGGCGACATTCAGAGTGCAATCATAAAGTCGTGCATACACACAGCCACGAACTGGCGAATGATGTGATCGTGGCTCAAGAGTCAGCCGGTTTCGATTCCGCTTTTTTGTGCGATATCCGGCGACTTATAAGCTGTGCTGAGAGAAAAATTAAGTATGAACGTACCACACTCAGCATCCGATGTCAATCTGATGTATTTGTATATCGTCTTGATCTTGCGCTTGCGCTTGATGCTGTAGATATACATATACCTTTTTCTTGCATTTGATACGGTTTGCATCAACTTCGTCTTGAGTGAGCAAAAAGCTCGGCAGAATCAGCGCGAAGGGGATGGTCAAGTATCCGCGACCCACCTTCGCACAATCAAGTTCTCAAGTGAGTCGAACTTGTCTTGTAAGCTGCTGCGGGAAAGACTCATGGGCAGAAGGTGGCAGAAACGATCGTGGTCGCGGTTTTCCACTACTGTCGTCGCAACCAGATGCTTACAGAAATCATTTATTGGATCGGAGCGGGGCGGACTGACATTCTCCTGGTCGTGGAACACGCTGAGCGAGCATGTTTCTCGGTTGGGTTACAGTTTGCTGATCATGACAAGACAAGAGGAAAGTTGAGTCAACTCCGAGTCGGCTGGAGAACATCGGAGCCCCGGCTTGTCTATCCACCCTCATGGTGAGGACGTCCATTCAAGATGTGTGGTTGATAGCTCGATGCAAAGTTCCTCGCTGAGCGAGTCTTAGCCGTATCCAATTTATTCGGGTACGGGCAGTCAAATCCGAGCTCCGGGCTGCGCAGACCAAAGGCAGCAATTCTAGCCGTTTCAGAGCAGCAAGTCTATCTTCGATTATCAGTAGTCCACGAAGAAACGAGCCAGAAGCGTTGACCAGCGTGCCAAGTGATCACCATCTTATCAAAGATCTTATCGTTGGTCACGGTGTCACGACGACCTCCTGCGGCCACTGACCTACGCTTCCTCCAGCGCATCCATGCGGGCCCCCGAGCCTTCCGGATTTACGTGGAACGATGCAGTATCCAATGTAACTGAAGTACCAATGCCATTACGAGTAATGTCCCACTAGCACTTGATCAATGAAAGAGCAATTATCAGGGGAGCAAGAACATACAGTTTGACCTGGTTTCGGGATATATCAGTATAGGATCTTGTAGGAAGTAGTGAATGCACAGTACCGGTTATGGCGCTCGCAGCATCGGACGCTAGGAATGACACAGCGTTAGCTAGATCATCGGCCTTATCCTTTTCGGTATATCCGTCGGTACCAATAGTGACTTGTCGAGACAGAGTCAGTACAAATCACAAGCTGCGAAGTAGAAATATCCCGTACGAAGTGAATTCACGGTGATCCCATAAGGACGTAATTCAGCAGCTAATGGCCACATTGCATTTGAGTGGTTGAGGAGATCAGACAAGGACTACTGAACGCACCAGTGGCTTTGGTCTCTCCATGGATTGCGAAATATTTCATCATGAGATCACTATCGCCTCCTAGAATAGGTCCTCCTATATGCCTAGGTTCAGAATTCACAGCGAAGAACTTCAAGCGCAATATTACCTTGTCTTACAGGCACAGAGTAAACTCTAATAATTCGTCCGCCATGGCCTTTCTCGATTACTTGCTGTTCAAAACCATTGGAG
>JAGGAW010017315.1:0-17225 GCA_017657375.1 Termitomyces sp. T27 | reverse complement strand
TTGCGCCAATGATTGGTGAAGCATACCCAGCATTTAGATTACGGCTTGTCCTGCCGTTTAAGTGTTGCTCAAGCATAGGTGCTTTGCCAGTGATGATCTCGAAGATCTGAATGAGAAAATCTGAATGAGAAGACTACTCATATCTGAGAAGAAGCTTTTCATCCGAGGGATCAGGTCTATCTTGATCATCGTCCTAGCTCCAAATCGGGTCATCCTGTATTCTTTCGAGTGGTAGCCCGAACAGGTAAAGGCCTTTGCACTTGATGCAACCAATCATGTCGTCCTTCTGGAAACAAGGATTCTGCCATTTTATATCTGATTGCTGCCTTCAATCTGAACACATGTCGTCAATGTCTGCGGCCTTCCGAGTCTGATAGGATGTACCAACGTAAGCTCCTTCCTTGCTTCCCTACGTGGGCCGCATTCCAGTGAATCACGAGTCCATTGGACAGAATATAAATAATGTACCTCGTCCCGCATTCCATCTATGTACGTGCTAAGGACGGCTCATTCACAGGTCGTGTTCACACTTTTAGTATGCTATCTAGCACCAGCCAATTGACCATTGAAGCTATTAGTTTCATTCTGCTTGTACTTTGGAGCCTCTATGTTTGGCGTTCCAACTTGAAGGGTGGTCGTACCTTACCTCCAGGTCCGACTGGAATTCCGCTGCTTGGGAATCTCCTTCAAGTGCCCAGTATGGTATCTCCTTCGTTTTCTGTTGCCATTTGAGTACATAATCTCATTGGGACACTCCAATACCTAACAGCATCTTGCAACTTACTTCAGACGCCTTGTCGAACAGTATGGGGGTCTCGTATCGTTGAACTTGGCCGGCACTGTAGGATTTCTTTCCATAGATCAGGATTATTCTTAACTGAATATTTGGTAGACCGTTATTTTGATTGGGAATATGAAGCTGGCCAAGACCCTTCTAGAGAAGCACTCGGCGAAGCATTCATCACGACCAAATTTGTATTATCTTGTAAGTAATTCTTTTGCTGAATTGGTCCCGAACTCTGGGTGATTGGTAATTTCAGCGCAATCACGTCGACCCTATGAATGATTTCTGGGCTCTGAGCGAGGAGCACTGCGAGGCGCACTTGATAGGTCGTAAACTCACGAATAACGTCATGTCTGTTGTACGAACTGGGAAGACAGAGTTGCTTCAAGAGTTTGAGGCTGTACTAAATGTCCAGCATCTGCTCGACGATGGTGGGAAAAATTGGTTCCACCATATCGAAAGGTAGTCTATCAGTTCCTGTGGAAGGATTTTAACCTTATCATTGAACTTCTTAGAGTTGGGTCGAGTACTGTGCTTACAGCAGCATTTGGCCTTCACTGTCCAACAGGATGTGAACCGGAACTTAAGGAGATCTTTGCCGTGAGTCCAATGTAATCATTTCTCCAGACTGTTGCAATAATCACCCATAAGCAGAGTCTCGCCGAGATTGTCCACCTCCTGATTCCTTCTTCTAGTATCACTAATTTTTTCCCCTTCTTGGACTTGATACCTGGTCCGATGTCATGGCGGATTCGTGCACGGTCATTTCTGGAGAGACATGATGCACTCTACGAAAAACTTATAGATCATGCGATGAGACGCAATGCATCCGGCATGGACACGCACGTCTTGTCTTGCTCTGATCAAAATTTCCAAGTTTACTGATGGACTGACTTACAGATGGGCTGCTACTTTTGTAGGCGAAGACAAACCTGAAGGGGATCAACGTCGCTTGATGAGACAGTTTGCCGCAGTGGGCAATGTTCCATCTTCTCTCGTTGCAACTGATCATAACTGTGATTATAGGCCGCCATTGACACAGTAAACACTTTGTAAATGTTCTTTTGTTCGTTTGATTCTTACATCATGTTAGACCACAACAGCCCTCCAGACCTTCGTCCTTGCTTGCATTCGTTATCCTGGATGGATTGTTACAGCACAAAAAGAAATTGACAATGTTGTAGGGGCTGATCGCTTCCCGTCTTTCAAGGATCGACCTTTCCTTCCCTATGTAGAGGCTATTGTTCGGGGTGCGTTATGATCTAGCTGATTTGATTCTTCGAACAACGTCACCTTATACCAACGTTTTATACAGAAACTCTCCGTTGGCGCCCTGCACGCATGTTCACTGCATTTCAGTTGCATGTCCAAGAGACTAACTTCGAAGTGTAGTTCGGTTTGGCTTACCCCATTCATCAAACGCCGATGACACAATTGAGCATAATGAACAAGAGTACTTCATTCCGAAGGGTAGTATCATCTTTCCAGTTACATGGTAAGTAAACTACTCATTGATCGTTGTATCGGCTTAGTTAACGATCTCGTCAGGGCAATTGAACATGACCAGTCAAAATTCGAGGATCAGGATCGATTCAGGCCTGAACGCTTCCTCGACTCTGAAGGTAAGCTGAAGCCAGATTACGAGACGAGTGCCTTTGGCTTTGGCAGACGTGGTTAGCATATCCACAGCTCAATTTGATCCAGTACTGGTTTCTCATCAGCCTTACAGTATGCCCGGGTGTTCCGTTCGCCGAGCGATCGTTGTGGATAGATATCGTCACGATGCTGTGGACATTCAATATCCGTGCTTCCGACGAAGTTGATCCCAAGACTGGTTCACTGTTCCAATACAATGACAGTGATGTGGCATTCTGTGGAGATGTAGGTAATTCATCTCTCTCGCTCAATATACATGCCGATCACGGTGTTGTCGGATACATAGCTTTCTAACTCACCCTTCAAGTTTCCGGTCATTTTCGAACCTCGCTCTCTGCAGCGAGCGGAAGTGGCCAGGAGGGAGTGGGCAGAGTTTGAGAAGGACCTGAACGTGCTAATGCCCGGGACCGCATGACAATCATGCTTTACCATTGATCCTTTATTATCATAATTGACGAGGAGCGATATATGTACCAGACTCCCGAATACTAGAAAATAGTACGTGGGCTGAGCAGTTGTGAAGATGGAGATGCGCAACCTGTGGGGGCCTACTCGATGAGGGAGGAAAAGCGTATATGTAGCAGAAGTCGTCCACCGACTTCCATCTCGGAACGAAGCATACAACGTCAGGTATGGAAAGCTTCGCGAGGCAATAATGAAAGTCCCAAGGATCGGAAGTGAGGATCGTGCCGCAGCCCAGTGACAAGAATCCAATTAATGGGGTGGTTGTATAGTGGGTTGTAGTTTGAAAAAGGTGAGAAGTTGAAAGGGTAGAAAGGAGAAAAATCGCGAGCAAGAGGACATTAACCTAAGCAGAGGATGGCACAAGTGTAGATACTTTCCTTGAGGCACACGATACTATTATAACCAAGGACACCTCTAATTTTTTGACGAGAAGTCTGAACAATTTCTGATACAAGTGGCATGCAGCGCCAGTGGCGAGCTGTCCTGCAGAATAGAAGCTAGCTTTGAGAGACCGAGGAGAACTGACATGTCAAATGCCGAAGATTCTCAAACATCTGTGGCTAGCGGCTTACTCTCGTGATGCGGAGGTTGAAAAGATGGATGAAACACGGTGGACGTGTGTACGAGACCAGACAAACGCTGAACATGAGGTTGTCGTCGGACAGGCTGAAGAAGCACTAAAGAAGTTTCGAGGAAAAGGAAAAAACTCGAGAGTAATCGAAGAGGGGTTTTATATGGGAGTTAGGCGACGGACACTGGATTTGATAGACCAGTGGTGAATTTGTGGGCGCTTCTAGACTTCGACTTTCATAGACGGAAAAAAGAGAGTGGACTATCATGGGATGCGAAAGAACAAGTCATGGCCGGTGGTAAGATCATTGATAACAAGATTATTGCATGACGCGTCAGCGCTCAGCCTGAGCCCTAGGATCCGTCCGCCAAAATGCCTGAGAACCGGTGCAGACCTTATGTAAACAGATCGACTATCATCTGTTATTAGGTCAGCTATCGGAGACTATAGTTTGACTGCCATTTTTTCCGGCCAGGTACACCTATAATTTGCGAGCCGGGTCCGTAGCTTCCCTTTCACCTTGGCTTGTCGTTAACCGAATGTTGGTGTTACTCCGTAAACCAAAGGGAACCTTTGTTCAGATAAAGAACTCGGACACGCCTCTTACAGCAGCTTGACCACAGCATGCCACAATGCCACTGGCATGATTAGTCCCGTTTGTCCTTTGTCTGTGTATACAAAGGTCACTGTCTCCTATAAATCTGGACTCTTTTGACTATCGGTATCCTGACTCGATTTACACACAATCTAAAGGTAAGCTCGCATTTACGTCCGTACCTGCACATGGGCTCATGACATTAATAGAGGAACTTCACTGTTCAATATAGGTACTTATCTATGAACACGGTTCATTTGCATGCGACTCGAGAAGACTGACTGGTACCGTCTAGTGTTTACTGAAACATGGAACCGTTTAACAGTCGAACTTCCAATCAACGTTTTTGCAGTTGCCGGACTACCATGTTGAACTTTCACAACTTTTACGTCATGGCCATCATCTGCCTGCTTTCCCTTTTCCTCCTGCCCCCGATCTTCGATTTCTTCCTCAATATCTGGTGTATGCGATATGTCTCTACGCCATTTGCTGGCAATGGCGTTCCTTTGATATGCTCGCTCTCTTCTTCTGCAAGGAGGTGGTCTTTGCCTATTTCGCTAATGGAAGTTCTAGGCTGCGTTGCTTCTTCTAAGCAGACACCAGACCTATTGTTTATGCTTCAGTCATATTACAAGTCCTTCCCGAACCGAGACGACCTCTACGTTGACATCTCCCAAAAGGTGGTAATCTTGAAGGAAACAATCGATCAAATTAATTTGCCGATTTGCAAGGAGTTGACTACGTATCTTAACGGTCTGGATAAGCATCGGAATGACGTAACGCAAGTAGCCTGGGATGTCGCAACGTCGCCTCAATCGTGGCGTGACATGGCTGCCCTACTTGCGTTATACGTAACGCTTCTCTACCTTGGATCCCGAGCCTTGCGGTTCTTATTCAACTGTGACCAGCGTTGGTTTGGGAGAATATAGATCCACATGGTCCTGAACTTTTGGTTGTCGTGAGTCTTGGTTACGACTTATCGAATTTGGGGCTGCAGTTTTCAACTTGTTTGGTCTTTCCTTCTTCTATTGTCAATAGTATGACACATGCCGGGCGAAAAGTTGTACATGATCTCTCTGTATGGCAATAGTTAAACTCGAACTTTTCCCTCTTATATCACTACCTCTATGCGTCGCTGAATTCTACACTCGTATTTCTAAATCTCAGGATAATGCATCACTCGTTAAACATCACTCACTAGAGAGCAGTGGCGCTCGGCGACTGGGGCATTCTTAAAGTGACAGATGTGAATGCCGAACACTGCCTATTGCAGCTCAGGAACAGCAGGTATCATCTCAACAATACTCTCTACGAGCTTCTTTATGATCTCAGCCTTCTCCTTTCCGACCACTAGTACCTCTTCGTGCGACACTGTCTGTATTTGTGGCAACTCCACGGGCTTGCCTGCGAGCTATGGTGTATCAATCAGGTTTCCTTTCTCTCAGGTTACGCGAGAGCAACAGGATTCTTACTTCTGCCTCGACTTCGTCCCTAATACTCCGATACGTCTCCGGAATGACCACGAAATTCGTCACCAAGCTCAAAACGACGACATTCAAGCCCTCCTCTCGGGCAACCACAACCTCAGGCACAGTACTCATGCCCACCACGTCCGCACCCGCGGATCGGAGGAACCTGCCCTCTGCGGGCGTCTCGTACGTTGGACCGCCGACCCATGCGTAGATTCCCTCTGCAAGCGCGCTGCGCTCAAGGGAGAGTTTATGTGCGGAAAGGAAGGCAAGGCGGCGGAGTGAAGGGGAGTAGGCGTCCGAGAGAGGGAGGAAACGGGGGTGATTTGGTGAGGTTTGTGGACCTAGGAGTGGGTTCATGCCTGTTAGATTCGGGAGAGCGATGTGGTCCTGGATAACGACGACTGGAAGAGGATGAGTTGGTGTTAGATGATGTTTCTGGTGCGACGTACTTGTTCCAACCGGGATCTTAGGATTAAGAGATCCAGCTGCATTGGTTACTACGGTGCAGAGTCAGAATGGTCATTGGGTGATCGAGGACGGGACGCGTACATACTAATAAGATTCCTCACACCGAGTTTCGCCATGACTCGAATCGGGTATACGACTGTCGGAAATGAATGTCCTTCGTAAGGGTGGAACTAAGTACGAGATTACTTTTTAGCAGTGATATGAAAAACGATAGATAAAACGCACACGGCCAAGCATCGCCACAGCGGGTACACCCTCCCCAGAGCCCAAAAGTCCAAAGGCAAGAGCACTCTTGTGTCCAGGTACTTGTCATAGCATGGTGATCAGGATCAAGTCCCTTGAACTTCAAGGTCACGTGCTCACCTGTACTTTTCGCGAAACCAGGAAGCATATCATAAGGAACTATCACTACCTCTTTGAACGAGTCCACCAGACCGTTCAGCCCAGATCCACAAACGATACCGAGGCGAGGTTTCTGGAGCTTTGGAGGCAAAAAAGACTCGATTACCTGGAGAGTCTCAGCAAACGGAGGAGGTGAAGCTTTCCCGCCTGTGTTATGGTTGATCAGTGTCGGAGCCATTTCGTTCGCGTTAGTGTTACAGCCGGGGGCTAGTTGAGGTATCCGATGTGGTGGTATGTGGTGGTTGCTGAAAGAGTATACACGAGTGTCGGATCACCGGGATGAGATCAGGCCAAGCTCCGATCACTGAGGCACAAGTGGCCAATTTGATCTTCACCATGTTTGGTCCCGAAGTGTGAGGAAGAGCAGCTAAAAGAGATAAGTATAGAAACTTCACAACTCCCCGATGTCTGAGAGCTCCGACCGGGGTCAGATATGAATAACCCTTTTTAGTTGAGGATAGATAAGATGCATACAATTTTGCAGTATTAAGTTTTATACTGTTTGCCACGTAAAATTTACCGAGAACCTCTGAGAACTCATGCCCCTCTAGGCCATTTGGCGCAGGCCGATCGCCACCATCCAAGAGTTCGGTTTTCCCAAAGATTTTTCGGATCGCCGATTCGTACGGAAAAAATTCAACGGCATCGGACACCCATGAGCACTCGCAATACAGTACGAAAAGGACGACCGGTAATTCAATGCTGGATTTGTCCCGAGGCAGGAATCCTTGATAAAAACTGGACAGGTAAATCGTCGCGTCGTAGTTCTAACTTGAAAGTAGTCCCATGCAATTTTATTGGCAGTTGTACCCGAAGTTCGTGTCGGCCGACTTGTGCTCAGTCTCTACCGAAAAGAAAATCACTTCCCTTACAGATTTCAGCATTGAGGCTCTCAATGCCCTTCCTACCTCAGGTATACAACATACATAGACCAGATCATTTTTCTTCCTCAATCTCGGACGAATACTTTCTCATGATCGAAACAGAGGGGTGGAGCGACGGATCCTATGTTCTCAAATTATACACGTATTTTATCCGTTCCATTTAGATCTTTTTGGAGGTATTTTCGTCACGGTCTGGTTCAAGGTAGATGAAGTCCGTGTCCTACCCACTTGACCAACGTTAGATACTCCAGTAGCAAGTCTTGAGAGAAGTGCGTGTTCTTCCAAGCCACAAATGGGTTCGTATATATATTGAGCCAAGCCTCTAAGCCTTCGCTACCAAGATACTGCGGGAGTCTAAGTCCAAATCCAGGGTCCTAATCACAATACCTCGAGGCAGGCCAGGAATAGTTCCGCTGTGGGTCATTTATTCCCGAGGCCTGAGGCTGAGTCACCGCCCATGTTTAGCACCCTAGTATGGAAAAGTGGATGTCATTCGATAAAGGTAAACTCCATCATAAGAATCAATTGTCTACCAGAGCGAGAGAAGCACAATTTTGAAGCATAACGTTTGTGGACAACCTGGCAAGCGCAAAAATCCTGAAGAGAATGAGATCAGTGGCGTGGGAATATACTTTTCCGGCACAACAGCCGACTTTGTTCGGTATTGTCTTTTACAATTGACCACCATGTCCGACCTTGAGCTCGAAGATGAGCTCCTCGCTCTCGCTGGTGTCGACAAGAAGCGCAAGAGGTCACAAGGCTCGTCCAAGACCTCGTCGTCCAAGAAGAGGAAGGCAGAGTAAGCGTGCCATTAAATTTTGGCCAAGCCCTATTTTATGCCGAGCTATGGATCTTTCAGTATGTCTGACTCTGAAGGCGAAGGTCCGGAGAGCGAGGAGGGGGAGGAGGATGAGCCATATCCTCTCGAAGGGAAGTTCATCGACGAAGCCGACAGACTCCGGTAAGCACACTCCATCGCATCACCCTTTATAATCCAGCGTCGCCTATTTGGCTCAAGCATGCCTTTGCCTTCTCTCCAACTTTCACTCATGGATATGGACAGTCTCATGCAGATGAACGAGATCGAACGAGAGGACATTATTGCCTCGAGACTTGAGGAGAAGCAGCGCAAGCATGATCAGCGTATGATCTCGCAGATGTATAACCAGCAGCAGCGCGGGGCAGATGCGGACTCAGTGTCGAAGGCTGCCAAACGTGCGTCGTCTTTCATGACCCATTGTGATGTTGACCTCATTTAATATACAGGTCAACACACTGCTCGTGGTGCGACAAAGGAGAAAACTCGCAAGCTTGATGAACTTAGGGCCAAGCGGAAAGCCAAGGACGAAAAGCAACGGGTATGTGAACGTCCCCTTCTCCATCCGATACTTTGCCTTTGACGACTGATATTCATCTTAGACAAAAGGATCCCCGAAACGAGACCGCTCCTCGTCGCCCATGGATATGGAGATCTCTGATGATGAGTCAGAAGATGGCCAGATATCCAAGTACGAGCAAGAGGAAGAGAAGGAGCGCAAGATGTTCAGTAAGCCAGTCTCGCCTGACGATCAACCCGCTGCTATGGAGGACCTCGAAAAATGTCGGCTCACACGGGATTTGCTGGCGAAACACTGTATGGCGCCATGGTTTCAGGATTACGTCCAAAGTGACTCTCCTCTTTTTTTCGCTGGCCTTTTACTGATATCTAATTGCAGATGCATGGGTTCGCTATCTCATTGGTCAGGAGAATGGTCTGGCCGTTTATCGCATCTGCCAGATAGCGAGTGGGTATTTATGCTGGCATACTTTGAGACCTGTTGACGAGTTTTCAAGACATCGGCGCTGATACGATTAAG
Organism: Termitomyces sp. T27; assembly: GCA_017657375.1. Classification (NCBI taxonomy): domain Eukaryota; kingdom Fungi; phylum Basidiomycota; class Agaricomycetes; order Agaricales; family Lyophyllaceae; genus Termitomyces; species Termitomyces sp. T27. The sequence continues at coordinate 8,072 of JAGGAW010017315.1, read as the reverse complement.
ACATATCGTATTAATGATAAACAGACTGACCAAACCCTTGAGCTTATGCATGGAAAATCAGTAAAACCTTTCCCCATGGACAAAGTGTCCAATGGACCTTTCCAACCGGTTCGTTCCCCTTTATTTTCAATTCATAATGTACTGATCATCTTATAGAAAGAGTTTGAGCGCCTTGTCAAAGTCTACAGTGCCGAAGACGTCAAGCTACCGACCAAGCGGCAATTGGAAAAGAAGGTCGCCGAGATGAACAAGTTGGTGAACCAACCCGTAACGGAGGTGTGACTCTTTCCTCCTTGTCTCAACCTCACCCAATTCTTTATTCCTCAGAGCGACATCAACGCTATGCTGGCCCGAAAGAACCAGCTCAATAAGAAGACTACTACTATATCAGCGACAATGGAGAAGTCCCGCCTCATGCAGGCGCGTACTCTTGCTCAGCGCCGAAACGATTATAACGAAGTTGCCGAAATCGATGCGAAGCTTGCTGAGCTCATACCTTCACAAATCCAAAAGGACGAAACCGTTGACCTCCTGGCCAAAGTGAATGAGCGTAATCGCAAGGCCAACATGGAAGCCGTGCGCAAGGCAGAGCTCGCTGAGGTGGAGCGCAAACGACGAGAACGCAAACTCGGCGCCTCTGGGACAGCCACCCCGGTCGACCCCAGTGCACGGCTGAAGATCAAGCCGCGTTTGTTTGACGCTGCTACACCTACGTCGAGGTTTGTCTGCTCCTTTACTAATCCTACCTTGCATCAGTGCACCCATCGTGGTTTCTTTCCTTCATACTAGACCTGGAACCCCTGCCGCTGCTGCCACGCCAGTCGCGAAGCCTGATTCTCGACATATCTCGCCCATGCCTCCTCTATCCGTTCCGTCCCTCGTTGTCAATGGATCCGGCAAGTCCTTCGAGGCAAGCATCATCGACTCCATCGAGATCGATTTGGGCGACTTTTAGAGCCCTATTCTCAATATGTCGACGTCGATAAACTGCACGCACGCACCGACTCACCATTCGGACTTTCTCATTCATAATCCTCATCTATCTAAAATAATTTAATGCGTTTTGTTTTCATCGTTGTATCGTGTATAGCTATCTATTACGTATCGGGTTGTATAGCGTTGTTTCGGCTGTTTTTTGAATAGGATCACGTCGCACGCATGCATATAGAGGAAGGGCATGATTGGACCTCATGCTTTTATATCGAGTTTGGTGAGCCCTGTGTATATCTTTCAAAAGAATGGGTATCAGATGCACTCACGCTTCATTATGTTAGGTATATTCGCGAACCCGCGCGATTCACAATAACTGTCTGGACGAAAGATGCACAAGTCGCAAGATATACTGGAACCTGCTTGTGTCAGCAGGCTGGCGCTACAACGCCCATTCTAATCGCACGATCTTGCTATCGTGAATTGGGAAATAATAGACTGTGTTACAGGGTACACATTCGGGTCCATGTCCGGTGTACCACTTCACTTTGTAATCTCAATGTCATGGTCCATGGGCATCGTTACGAATTTGCATGTCCTTTTGCCCCGGAATACCCCTAGCGCATTTGTAATGTACACGGCGTTATAATGAAAGGTTCTTATGGCTCCGGCGAGTCCGAAGTAACACTGGTACTGATGTCGAAAGCATCGAGCCGTCTCACGAAGTAAGTCATCCTAGGACTCAGGCTGAGCGCTGAGCGCTGACGCGTCATACGATAATCTTGTTATCAATGATCTTACCACCGGCCATGACTTGTTCTTTCGCATACCATGATAGTCCACTCTTTTTTTTCGTCTTGGGAAGTCGAAGTCTAGAAGCGCGTTCACAATATCTCGATCGATTTTTTCATCTGCATCCGTCAATACTTCAAAGATACATCTCCGCCGTGGCTGCTATGCCCACGTCGAGCTTTCTTTTAGGAATTGAGAGTTACATTTCGGTTGCGACATCGGCACAAATGTATTCAATGTAGTCACTTGGACTATGGGCCATGATAATCATTGGGTGCCAAATACGATTGTATGCATTGTGTTATAGTGAAGATAGCCATGGACAACACAGACGCCCATCACTCCTGACCGTCAATCATCAGAAAAGCATCTGGAAAACGAGAGCTCATTTCGCAAAGCCCGGGCTTTGCGCGCTGCAGGGCCGCCGCGGCGCCACGGCAGTCTACAAGCCGGTCATCTACTTTATGATATCACGTGACCGCGTCCTGTTTACTGCCCCGCCCAGTGGCGCTTCTTTACACTCGACCACCACCATGGCGATTTCGAAATTCACCCTCACATTCCTCGCTAGAGCTTACGAGCTCACCGCCCTTATTATTTCCACCATAGGGAGCCGGTATGAGTATCTTCAACCAGACCAATTCGCTCCCCTCCTACTTTCTCCTCCTCCGCCTCCTCCGCCTCCTCAGCCCACTCGGACGATACCATCTCTTCAACCAACGCAAACTATCTTCATCTCCTCTCCTACACCCTCGTTATCGTACTGCCCTCTCCTCATAGGCCCTCTCGAGATCGTCATACTCGCGGCTGTGGCCAGTGGACTCATCATAGGCAGCCTGATAATCTGGTATCGCACAGCGCATCGAGCTTCTAAGGACTTCACTCCATGCATTGCCCTTGAAACTCGCTCTACTGCGCTTTCCGAAGTAATCTCATCCCCTTCCTCTCTATTGACTCTCGTGCACCATCATCCTCTTCCCCAACGGTCCACTCTACCTCTCATCCGCCATATCGAACCCCTCTTGTCCTGCAAACTTCTACCGAACACTCTTCCTGTCCTCCTAGGCCCTCTTCAAAATGACCGCGTTGTCATGTTTGCGACCGTGGCCACCAACCTTGCTCTGGGTAGGCTCTCGGCATTCTTCCGAAAGGCGGCATACATGAAATTTGAGGATCCCGTCAAGCGCCTTCTGTCGCTGTATGGAGAGATATCATTCCCTTCTTCCACGGCTCTCGCGCACCTCTATCCTCTTCCCGCTCTACCTCGTGCCCCTATCAAACTCCCCTTCTCCCGTAGACTGTTATCAAACAACCTTTCTGTCCTCTCAGGCCCTCTCGAAAACCGACTTGTTACGTTCGCAGTTGTGGCCGCCAGCCTTGGTCTGGGCAAGCTCTCGGAGCTCCGCCGAAGGGCAGTTTATCTTGAACGCCTGACTAAGTGCCTTGTGTTGCTGTATGGAATCGGGATACCATTCCCTTCTTCCATCTCGGCTCTCGCGCACCTCTGTCCTCTTCCCGCTCTACCTCGTGCCCCTATCAAACTCCTCTTCCCCCGTAGACTTCCATCAAACACCCTTTCTGTCCTCCTAGGCCCTCTCGAAAATGACCGACTTGTCACGTTTGCAGTTGTGGCCGCCAGCCTTGGTCTGGGCAAGCTCTCGGAACTCCGCCGAAGGGCAGTTTATCTTGAACACCCAACTAAGTGTCTTCTGATTATAGGACTACTCTTGATATTCGTCTGTGCCATGACCTTCACGCTGTGGCATCCTCATCCCACCTTGAATATTTTTTTCTTACTCCCCATCCGTACCCCCTTCACTCGATTCCTTTCCACTTACCCAATGATAACCGGCTTCTTGTCTGTCAAACACACTCTCGCCTGTCTGGCAAAGTCCCTTTCCCGGCGCATCCTTCCTTCCAGGCGCATCATAGTCACCAAATACCGTCTTTTGCTGACGTGTATTTCCGAGTTTCTGTCCTCGCCGACCGTCTTGACGTTCGTCTTGTTGCTGGCCATCTTGACGTGCACTGCGTGCACCTTTTATTTCATTGTTGATTCCCTGTGTTTCGCCAAGCCTTACGATTACTCAAACTCAGATACTGAGGGATATGACAACCCGGACTGGCAGCCGGAACGGCAGCCGGAACGGCAGCTGGACCCGCATTCCTATGGTGAATATGTATCTGAAGAGGATTTCAGCGAAGAAGATCGAGAGAATGCCGTGAAAATCCCTCGAAGAGATCTCGAAGGCCTTCTCGACGACCTCCAAGCCGTAATCGCGGACCGTGATGACGCTCGAAGTCAGATCAGAGCCCTCAACACGGCACTTGATGACTATGCAGAATGGTGCGCATACCTCGAGGGGGAAATGCGTACCCTTACTGGCATCGGAGAACCCCCTGATTGTATGCCAACATTGACTTTTGTGATCTATACGGTTTGCTCAATGTTATATAGATCATCAAGCAATCGAAGAAGGCGCTTCCGACGAGTGGTCTGCTGCAATTGTATCCGGTGCAGCTGCATTCGCTCCTCCCCACCGGAACGCGCCACCAAGCTGTGCGTGTCTTATGTTCCTTTTGTCTTCATATCCCAATTGGCCTGCTTCTAGATGATTCGATTGAACTCAGTGAATCGCAAAACAACGACGCAGCAGAGACAATCACCCAGTCCCAAACTACCAGCTCCAATCGTAAGTTAGCTGTAGTTCTCTTTTACTTTGATACTTATAGGCTTCTTCCAGCCGTTGTGAATGTGTCTAGCGAGCCTCAAAACATTCACCAAATAAGATCCACTCGAACTGAAGTCGCGCGCCCAGATTGTAAGCGTTGTCTCCTCATCCTTTTCTTTTAATCTAATATCGAGTCATCGCTCTCAGAAACTACCTCAAGATTGTTCACTGCCTTACTTTATCCCATCAAATGCTTCATTTCATCTACGTCGATCTGCTTCACCTGCGGCCTACCTGCTCTATACAAATCCTACCTCAATTATATGCTTCTACTACCCACGACCCCTGCTTTATGTCTTCCTCGGAACTCTTAACTAGGGCGATTTATTCCGAGGAAGTTCCTCTTTTAGGGAATAAGAAAGCATTTGACACACTCGATGAGCTCCGATGCACCAACCTTCCATACTACATCTCCGGCCCCAAGTCATTACCAGCGCGTTTTCGCGATATAGACTCTTGACTATACCCAAAAATATCTGACACATATAGTATATCATAGTATCCTTATACGAATTAAATTTGTTCTGTAACATATCGTAGGAATCGGAAATTTTGATAGAAACACGCATCTCCTTTCTACTTACTTCAAAGTCTGAGCCACAACTATATACAGCAAGGGTAAGTATACACGCTAATTTAACCGTTTTTGGCAGGGAAATTAGTATGTTCAGGTCCTTCTCGTACTCCGTCCAATCCTTCCTGGCAACCTCCACTCGCTGCAGGGCTCAAAGACAGCCGGTCTAAAATTTAAGAAGGGAGTTTGTAAACTAGATAAGAAAGTCCATTTCAAGCGAAATGGAATGACAAACTTCGTGGAAGCGGCCACTGATAGCAAAACCACGCCTTTTACCGCTGTAAATCGCCACCGTAAAGAGTCATCCATCATCTTCAACCTACTTTTGAGGCATGCGCAAAGGTCCTCAATCTCGTTCGGCCAGAAGTAAGTACGTAACCGGGGTTGATATATTAGCGGCCAAGCTATTGCCTCAAGACTGGGTATGCATCCAGATACTATACTGGTGCATTAGTTGCGAGGTAAAAGATAAAGGATACATATCGAAACAAGAGCTAACCAAATTCTCAAGTTTCCATTGCTATACAACCTTCAGAGTCTGCAGCCTTTGCTGACCGAACATCATATGCCAGCCTGTACGGACGCGGAGTCGATGGACGGTGACCAAAATGGCTGATTGAACTTGGACAAACTAGATCCAGACCGTAGATTGGCAGACTTCACAGATGGGGCAATTTGAATCAAGCCATTGTTGCAAATTACAAGCAAGGTAGACTGGTAGGAGCAAGTCAAGCCGGAGAGTAACAGTTTTCTTGCAGACGGGTATACACATGATCTCATTTGACAAATCGATAAGTCAAACCGAGTCAGTTCACGGTGTACTACTCTTCCTTTTGAACCAACTTCTTTTACGACCATGTTCACTTTCTCAATCTATCAGGCCTGTATGGTCCAAGGAAAAAAGAAACAAGAGCGCAGAGGACAGAGTAGAAGAGATGGTCCAGATATGGCCACGAATTCGCCGACTGCACTGCAATTGGAATACTTACGTCGCACTTTTGCGGAGACGAGAATTAGACATTTGCAGGGGCGGTTTCTGGTGGCCCAGGTAGTGTCCATGACTCGGAAGAATGCACTTTAGTCTGCGGAACGAGAGACCGTCTTTGCGATTCGCGGCAATCAGCTCTGTACACAATCACTCAGGGGAATCTCATGTAGCAACACACGAACGCTAGATGTCATGATTCAGAAACGCTGATATGACCTACTTTGATCATCGACCAAATGTTTGTATCCTTTTTTTTTCAAGTTACTTATCGGAAAATATCCGCGTGGACCTCGCCGGTAATTTGTACCTACCTACTTACCGTGACTGCTCATTATTGAGGTATATGGCAAAGAAGATGCCAAGCGTTCAGTTGAACAACATTCAAACATCAAGATCCATCGAGAAGTAGATGACTCTGACTTTCAACCTATAAGTATATGTCTCATGTTTTGTGTCTACAGACCATTGGTAGCAAGGGAAGTGCATTACACATACAATGGTGGATTGATGTCCGAGTCAATTTGACCCGTAGCCTCCGACCCTAGCAAGTCAAAGGCAACGTCGAAAACTATGAAGGCGGCATCATGACGGCCGTCAGTGAACATCTGCCAGACTAATATGAAAACCAATGAATGGTTGTGCCTCCAATCCTGAAGATACTTGAGCTGGACACTCTTAATCGACGCTCTTGCTTCCATTTTATGCACTTTGCATCAGTGCACCTACCATGATCCTCTTTGTCATTGCGCAGACCTTGCATCCTGTGCTCAATAAGCCTATAATGCCTGACCTTTGATTTTCAACAATGCAGTGGGCTCAAGGCATATTCCTCGGGGCTATTTTCATCTGGCCAATCAACTTTCAAGTAATGTGACATATTCTGGAGCTGCATAAATCTCATAATGCATCGTCTGGGGGGTGGTCCCGATGCTATGCATTATGAGATGGTCTACTGTAGGTGCATTCCGAAGTTGACTTCTTATCCATTCATGGGAAAAGTTGTATTTTGTACGTCCCTCCACATATCAGGCAACGGATATCGTCTGACTCTTCTTGATTCCAAAAAATGAGCGGTATTATGTACGCGTCAATGCATACCTCACCGTACAGCTTGGAGTCCATGTTCCGAGATCTAGAATAGATCGAGGCCTTGTTCCTCAGTTTTTGTCCCCGAAAATCAGAATTTGTTTATCTTTATCTTTGTTTGTTCCTTTGGTCTTTGTATGTGCTTTCGCTCTTTGGTGTCTTCCTACTATCACGTGTTAGGTCTTTCAAAACAGTTAGGAGTTTCAAAATCCAAAATTTTAAGAGATCGCGGGCGGGATGTCACTGATCCTTTACACAATATCCTAGGTCAACACTATCTTAACATAGCAGACAGCAGGAACAAGGGGATTTGACTAAATCTTGGTTGCGATGGAGTCAGCAAGTCTGGAAAAATGAGAAAAGTGGATTCAAAACAGGTCTGGATTTAAATATCACAGAGCATACCACCACCAAAGTTTCCAAAAATCATAGCAGTAGGTAAGAGATGTTATATTCAAAATTTCTGAGCATCCTGAGTTGTGAGGCACGAGATACAAGGAACAGAGTGCCCGAGCGTGACAATGGGTGATTCGACATTGATCAGATTTAAATGTCCGCAGCGCGACCGCCACGTCGACGTCTGCGCATTGCCGGAGCGGAAGTGAAATTAGCCGTATGAGTCAACGTTACGATCTGTGACAAAAGTTTTGAAACTCCCAACTTTTGGGACATGCTCGACCGGCATCGTTCCGACATAACAACACATTCACCGTTTCCCAACTTATTATGGTGGGATCTTATTCAGAAGTTATGGCACTGACTCCTGAAGTCCGATCAGTGAAAAGTGCTACAGATGTTTTGCTATTCATGATTTGAGTAAAATTTTGAAACTCCTAACGGATGATAGTACCTTGTCCTCAAAAAACCCTTTTTGTTCCACGTGATGTGTCGCCGGCTTTCTCTCACTTTATGTAATATATTTGGATGTGTTGTCTTCCTCTGCCCGTGGCTGCATGTCCGCAAAAAAAAA
>JAGGAW010017314.1:0-17316 GCA_017657375.1 Termitomyces sp. T27 | reverse complement strand
TATACTGGAGACAAGATCGTCGAAAAGCAAAAGAGACGCCTGTTCTAGTCACCTGTGCGGCCTACTTCCATTGAAACGATCAGTTGACAATTGACATGTACAGCTACTAGCCTATAGGGATCATGCCGGCCGGCCGTAACTTACCAGTAAGCGCCTCTTCGCACGATGTTTGATTTCGTATTATGTATCTGCTGCGTTCTATGTATGTCAAGGCTGTGATGACTGTTAACCAGCGCAAAGAAGCGATTCGGTTTGAGTATTACGGCGCTTTCCGAAAATAATGGCATTGGCCAGTTTTTTCTAACTATCATCTGTTATTAGGTCAGCTACCGGAGACTAAGTTTTTTCGTGACGTCCGGATTTCCTTCTTAGGTGGAGTAATTTCCTTTTCGGTCCTGAGTGTTTCAGCTTTGTCATCGAAAAAGACTGATCCAGAAAGGGAAATCGTCGAAATCCACCTTTTCGAAAAAATCAGGTGATGTCATTATTTTCGGAAAGCGCTGTAATACTTATACATACAGTGATGTTGCTATTATATAAATACAAAGGAACCATGTGCTCTGAAGACGAGTGGATGCGATATAGACCACTAGTTCATGGCATGTACGATGAGATCGGTAAAGTGATGGGTAGGGGGAAGATGTATGTATACAGAAGTCGTAAGGGTCATAGCACGGTGTGACTAAATCTTTACGAAGGTTTTGTCAAGCATGTAGGGAAGATGATGAACCCTGAAAGATTTTTAGGCATCGCATTCACCGTAGTCGACATATTGATCCATCTCGCAGTCGTTGAACGAAGAAGGCGGGGTAGCTGAAGTGCCAGAAAGTCCGGCAGTGAAAGACGGAAGCAGGGAAGATTTAGAGTTCTTATCGTCTCCCTTTACAAGATCCTCGTCCATAACAGAGAAATCGAGCTCCCGATTATCATCAATAACCTCAAGTTTTGTCGGGTACTCGACATAAGAGACTTCCAAAGGGACGAAGTAGGTGGAATTGTTCGGGCTCCAAGTTTCGAACTCTGAAGACGACGTCATGAGAGCGTAAGAGTCGGAAGAGTTGAGAAACTGCTCGAGCATCTCGTTGTAATCGTAGTGTAAATTGAGGACGGATGTGGAGCTGAGGTAACTGCCGATGGTCACGGGCTGAGGGTTGAGGCAGAATGGCTCATTGCTGGTGTCGAAGTTGGGGGGCCGTAATGAGGAGGGTAGTTTCAGTCCCTTCATACCCTTGTCCTTGTTCTCTTCCTGAACAACAAACACAAGATCAGATCAGCCTTCATGCGATCGGATAGGAGTACGTACCTTTTCGGATTTTATGAGAGATAGCTCCAGGGGAGGAATCTCGGAAGTAGGAACAAACGCCGTTTCGAAAGACCAGTTAGGGTCCGATTGGGGGACGGCATTCGAGTTGGCGAGCTCGAAAACGGGCCCTTCGACCTCAGGAACGATTGGGGTAGGAGGCACGAGGGAAGGAAGTGCAGGTGGGGGTATGGTGACAGGAGTTAGCTCAACTTTCACCCGCGGTGGACGACGAGAGTCGCGGCGGGCAGGTGGCGGAGTGACAAGAGACTTCTTGGCGGAGGGCTGTGTCTTCTTTTTCGCAGCAGAGTTCTTCCGCCTCGCAACGCCCAACTTGGAACCCGGAGAGTAGGTATAGTGAGGAAATTTTGCTTGGTGTTCCTGTTTCTCTCTGTCTGCCGCCAGCTGGAACGGTTTCTTCTGTTCATCGGGGAGCGCCTTCCAGGCTTTGCCAGCATCAACACTGATTCGATTTTGATCGCTGCCACCACAGGTTTGATAGAAGTAAGAGCGGAAGAGGATGAAAGCATTTTTTGGGCGGGGAACATAATCGGAGTCAGATGGATGAGTGGCTTTGGCTTTTCCTTTGGATTTGCGCGCGGGGTAGACTCCAAAATCAGAGTCGACAGAAGCGACAGAAGGTGAAGTAGCGCTGGAGTGGGGAGAAGGTATCTCATTACGGCCAGGGATGTTGGGCAGTATATCTGCGTGGGGAGAGATCTCCCATCCGTTTTCTATTCGGCCAGTCAGCAATTCGACGGTAGTGGCAATGAGAAGTAAAGTGACGTACCATCATATGTGATCGCGGGCTTGTTCCATATCCTTCCAGAGGATCTACGAGTCTCTACGCTCCGAAAAGCGGGCATTTCGTTCATGTAACAAGGATATGTGAGTATAAGCGAATGGCGGGCAAAAGACAAAGTTCGCTTTTTCCATGTCGCTTTAAAAAGTATGGGAAAGCTGCCTTGAGATTCTTCCTATTAGAGATCGTTAGACTTGTACCGCTCGTTGTTATCACCTCATGTCTGCCTTGAGGTTTCTCCAGCCGGCCCTGTAATTTGTTGACAATCGGAGTGGACACCATAATAGGAAAAGAAAACGATTGGATCTTGATGAGATCTCATAAAAATCCGCCCGATCAAAGGATCCTGAAGAAGACGGATTGATCCTCAGGCGCCTCAGCCTTCTGTCAAGCTTCAAGCTTTGAGCTTCGATACGGACGATGGTATCTTAGGAGGAAGTTAAGCGCTAAGATGGGCTGATATCGAAATTACGACTTCAATGAGTAGCGTTCGTGTTCTTTCGCGTTCCTGATTGCAAATATTGGAAAAATTAGGATCCACCATACTTACGCTCAAATTCGCTCAACTCACCGAATGGAGACAGATGGAGACCAGGAAGCGAAATCGCGCTGAATCTTCGCTTCAGGAGGTTATGAGCATTGTTTTTGAAGATTACAAAGTACAACGCCGTCAGTAAGGTGTCGCCAATATACAATGGTTGTCAGAGTAGTAAATGACCGGTCTGGGACAGACTGAAAAAAGGCGCACCATTGCCTGAGAGAGGAGACTTTGCCATTGGGACTGCCACGAGGCATGCCACGCATCACGAGCGATACGCACTCAGCGCAAAGTGCGCGTACTTACGACCGCGGCATGATTGTGAACAGGAACAGAGATCGGGAGATGTAAAACGACACACATAGCCGACCCTTCGTCCCCTCCGTTTGCTCCCGTTTGTGACAGTCCCAGATTGCGTTCACAATGAAGTAGATGGTGCAGATCCGGCCACGTTTTGAGCAAAGTACACCTGGTTCATCTCTAATCGAAGATCACGCCCAGTTGTTCCAGAGAGTCCTCTCGAGTCATAAAATGGCGTCCTGTGTGAACAGAGCCCAGAATCATTCTATGCAGGCTTTTGGTCTTAGTCTCTATCGTTTTGACTTGCTGGAGTTAACGAAAGTAAAAAATAACTGATCCATGTGCAAGGGGAACAATCAGGCCTGATATCCAAACAAGATGTCACTTGTGTCCTGCCTGCAGGCATGGGGTGGCGGCAGACTACACATCCTCAGTCGAATAATCATCGGCTATTGAATACTTCGAGCGACACCGACAACGATCCGATGCCAAAATCGATTGTGTCAATGGACTCGGATTACGGGTGATTGAAGTCATAAGGTTTTGAAACGGTCGTCCTTAGAATGTACAGCGAAATTTGAAGCTTTGATGGGATCTTGAAAGGGGTGCTCTTTTGATAAGATAAAATGACGGGTTGACCGGGATTCCCGGACCGTGATTATCAAGTTACATAGACTATCGAGTCCTCACATCGTCATCTGAATCTAGATTCAGAAATAATCATGCACGAAACGATCTGGACTTCTTCAAGATTATAAGTAGGTAAAGAGCTCGCCGTACATGGACGAGCATACTCAAAAGTTCGGGGATGATTCGGAAGTCGGAAAAATAAGTTACGTAATACAGATTCCGTCCACATCATCACTACGAGCCTTTTACTACGAGTCTCACTATACTACACCTCCTCATCGACATCTACTGCTACTTGACTGTTACCCTCGGGCAGACAGAACCTCTATGGCGGAAGCGGCCCAAGAAGTACAGGAAGAGCCGAAACAAAATGGAGATCATCGAGTATTAGTTGCCGAAGTAGAAACGGCCTCTGACCCTCCAAAAGTCAATGGCTCCGAAACTACGACCAGTGCAACGAACGGTGATGCGACGCACAAAAAGCGGCCACAAATTGACGTAGACCCTGAAGCACAACAGATGGTCATTGATTCTCTTCGCCTACAAGTGCAAGATTTGTTCTCCCAAGTCAACCAATTGAACAACAAACTTGTCAAGTCCTATGATAGGGTTTCCGACCTGGAGGATGACTTGCATGTCGCTTCTGAGGCCAATCGTTCTTCATCTCTCAAGATAACTCAGCTGGAATCGGAACGTGAACAGCATCTATCTGCGCTTAACGCTGGAATACTGGTTGAGAAATCCCAAGTAACGGCCGAGCTCACTCGCCTGATGGAGAAGGCGACAGAAGAGGCGGCTCAACGCGGTCAAGCCGAAAGCGCACGCCAGGCCATCGAAAAAGATTTGGACGATCTTAGTGCTACTCTTTTTGGACAAGCGAACACTATGGTGGCGGAGGCGCGTCTTGCTCGGCACGAGAGCGAGCAGAAGGTTGAAGTCGCTGAACGCAACTTGAAAAGTGCGGAAGAAGCAGTCTCAGCCATGCAGCAGCAAATTCAAGCGCTTCATGCAGAGAAGGAGGAAGTCGAGAAAAAGGCTGAAGCATCCCAAACAACCCTGGATATGACCGTTGGCAAAGGCATGGGCAAACGCTCCAGCAAGAATCCGATTCCGTCACTACGATTGCTGAGCTCACATTCTCCGTACCAAGAGTTTCTGCTCTTTGTGGCCCACCTGCGTTCCGTTCACTCTTCCTCTCCACAACTTCCTGCGATATCATCCTTACTCCCTTTGCCGTTCTTGGCAAGGCTTCTAACGGAAGACTCGTGAGTTCATGCGAATATCATACGATAATCCCTTTTTGAATCATTTCAGGGAGCCAACAATACGGCTTGACCTTGCGCCGTCGCTCAATTGGTTGTCACGTCGGTCTGTGCTTGCCGCTATCCACAATGGACAACTCATTATAGAACCCATGTCTTCAACTACTTTCCTTCAAGAGATCAATCTCTCTAGTTCTACGAGCAATGGGAATATCTCCTGTGCTCTCTGTGGGACGTCAATATTCCCGACGCCAGCCGCGGGCAACAATACGACCCTCCCTCTACCTCCTGTCCTCACCCAGTCGAATTCGGGTTCGACCTCATGGTCCACTTCCCTGTTTAAGAAGCCTTCCGCGACCAATCATCCAACTTCTACTAGTCACTCCGCATCGTCTACACCTACAACTTCTAGTAAGGGTTCTCTCCAACAGGTACCCCCTTCACAGGTGTACATCTTCAGACTCGCAACACCATCATCAACCATGTCCTCTATCCCTATACCCTCTCTACCTAGGACATCGAATTCCTCCGTGTCTCCTTCTCCGTTGCCAACCCTCACACATACTGACAACCACACCTACACCTCCAGCGCCAGCCTTCAACAATCCTCTATAATCTATCCCTTATGCGCGAACCACTGGTGCCTCTCCCGCCTCCGCTCAACTTGTTCCCTGTGGGCTTTTGTCCGTTCAGGTATTGTCGAGAAGATTTGGGAGGAGGAGGTTCCTACTCTTCCGATTAAGGTGACATCACCAACCGGAGAAAAACCACCAATACCTCCCCGTCGGAGAGGTTTATGGAGTATGGCCAGTGCACTTGGCGAACGCGCTGCAAGTTGGGGAGAAGGAGATAAGGACAAAGCAAGAAAAGTCAAGGCTGCTGAGAAGACCTCGTCATCAACACCACCAGCTCTTGAACCTAAATCCGACCGCAGACGGCTCCCGCCACCACTCCCTCCAAAAGCCACCCCCGCTACCACCACAGTTGCTTCTACACCTGCGGCTCCTCCACCCCTGCCGAAACGTAGCGAAGTACGACAGGCAAGTCCACCTGTGGTCCCTACACCTGCAGTACAACCTGCGGCTCCTACAGAAAAGTCTGCAGAAGCATCCGCAACCCGTGCAACTACTGAAGCTAACGAAGAGCCCTCTGCTGCTGCACGTGTAGCCTCTACAGAAATGCCTTCAAAATCTTCTGCGACCGCCTCGGCTTCGGCCGCTCAAGCAGAAGTACCTACGACTTCTCCAGCAGCCCCTACATCTGTAGAAACACCTGCGGCTACAGAAGCCACTGAAGTTGAGGCAGAAGCTTTCTCAGTCCCTGCAGAACCCGCGACCGATACTACATCCGCTGACACCCCAGTTGTCGTTGCTTCTCAAGAACCTAAACTACCACCGCGACCATCACGCCGGCCGATGAACCCTGATTCACAACCGCAGACTCCGCCTGTCGTAAATGCAGTCCCTGCTGCACCTGGAACTCCAGCTCCGCCACCGTTACCAAGAAGGGCAGCCACTCGTGCCACACGTGCACCTGCGGATAACAGCCCCCCTTCACGAACACTGACGCCCGCTGAGCCCATTTCTGAGTCTAATGCTGGATCCAAGAAGGAAGGCTCTGGATTATCGGGTTCGCCTGCCCCTGATGTTGCATCTCCAGCTCAGGAGGACGCCAAGGAAGAAAAACCTACAGCGACTGAGCTGAATAAGTCGGCTGTCGCTTCTCTTTCGGTCGAGGAAGAAATGTTTGTTGATGCGGAGTCTGGGACCGAGTCTGGGAAAGAGGAAGATAAGACTGAAAAGGAGGTAGAGGGCCGTGATAGGGCTGGATCGTCCGAGGGTGGTAAGGAGGTAGAGCAGAAGGTTGAGAAGGCGGAGAAAGTAGACCAGAAGGTCGAGGAGAAGGCGGGCAAGGTCGAGGAGAAGGTGGGCAAGGCCAAAGAGAAGGCGGAAGAGAGGGTCAAGGAAAATGTGGACGAGGTCGAGAAGAAGGCGGAGACTGAGGCGAAGGGAAACGTCGAGGAACGAGCTGAGACGAAGGCAGACGAGAAGATAAAGGAGAAGACGGAGACTGCTACAGCGAAAACGGATGCTGAAGGTGGTGAGATGGTCATACCCTCGCCGGACGCTCAAACCACGGACAAGAAAGAGGCTGAAATGGACATTGATGGTAGCAAAGACGACGATTCATCAGGCATCTATGTCGGGGATACGACCTGGGAGGAACGGACGTGGAAGGAGATAATACGATTGAAAGAGGCGATGTTTTGGGCGCGAATCGGAGGGTCAAAGCAGGAATTATGAATCATCCATTGACATTCTTGGTGAATGTGCGTGCGGACGTGTATGGACGATTAGATTTGCTGTAAGTGTTGATCGCATTTCTGGACTTATATCATCAGGTAGCATAATCTATTGATACCCTTCAATCGACATTTTTTTTTACCTTCACCCGTCACGATGTAAACAATATGTAGTGATGATGAGATGTAGCAGATTGATATCAATTGAGATGTTGGGACACAAGTCTAAGAGCTTGATAATTAAAGTCGTTCCTCGTTCCCGACCACCACATACCCGGATCCTCCGAACCAACGAACCGCACCAAACCGCGGATTTAGGTAATTACGCAAGGATAACATCGCTCTGCGTTATCTCCCTGACCCGCACCACAATCAGTGTCAAATGGCTTCAACGACGGAGCCTACATCTTTCTCAGCAGAGGAATATTTTGCAACACAGCCACCACCGCCCTCGCTCCAACATGATATCAATGCGGTCAGAGAGTTCATTACTCGACAGGCGAAGGAGGATAGAAAAGTCGTTCTGGTCACGGTATGTGGATTGTATCCTAGGTTTGTGTTAGCACATACTAATCAGAAGTCTTGATACCTTCCAACAGAGTGGTGGGACAACTGTTCCTCTGGAGCTCAATGTGTGAGCGCGCTTCGACATAATGGATCTGGAAAGGTGGTTAACGACGTCATGCAGGGTTCGCTTCCTAGACAACTTCAGTGCAGGTACGTTTCGCATCCGAAAAAAAATATCTCTTGATTTTCAATCCGCATAGGAACCCGGGGTGCTACCTCTGCTGAATACTTCCTGCAAGCTGGATATGCAGTGATCTTCATGCATCGGCAGTTCAGTCTGCAACCCTTTTCCCGGCACTACTCACACTCGACTAACCCATTCCTCGACTTTTTGGAGGTCAAGAACGGAATTAGCTCCCTGCCCGAGATTTGCGTCACACCCAACATGCGCCAGGACTTATCACAAGTACTTTCTGCGTACAAGTTGGTGCACACCGCAGGAACGCTTCACACCTTGACCTTCGTCACAGTGAATGACTACCTTTGGCTCCTCCGAGCTGTTACCCAGGAGCTTTCTGTGCTCGGGAAGAAGTCAATGTATTACCTTGCTGCTGCAGTCAGTGATTTCTTCCTTCCGAGACAGAAGATGGTTAGTATCAGTCACATTCTAACGTATTGATTTGCAATTGATCGTCTCTCCACTTCAGTCAGAACACAAGATTCAGTCTGGGAAGGGCAGTCTACACATAGAGATGGACCAGGTACCGAAAATTTTGAAGCCGATGGTCACCGAATGGACTAAGGGGGAAGGATTCATTGTCTCTTTCAAGGTAATGCCGTCTGTACACTCTCGCAGGTCTATCGTTTCATTCTCAATCTTTATCTATAGCTGGAGACTGACCAGCAACTGTTGATACCCAAAGCTCGCACCGCGCTCGAACGATATGGTCACCAAGTGGTCATCGGGAACGAACTCCACCGACGCAAGCACGAGGTCGTGTTCATCTCGAGGAAGGAGCTTTCACCCCTCCCACATGGTGCCAAGGTTCCTTCACAGGATTTCGAGGACAAGGCATTTCTGGATACGTTTACCGAGACCTGGTTAAAGATTCCGGTGCCAACAGGATCCTCTAATCCCGCGACAAATCAAATCAAGGAGATTGAGGAAGATATTGTCGCTGAGCTTTTGAGGCGACATGAGCACTGGATTGCAGCAACATGATAGTACGAGTCCCCCAGGTAGAATGTTGAAAAAGATTAGAGACTCCAGCTGTACATACTTATGATAAGCTCTAAGCTCTTCATCAGACCGGCAATACCGGTTATGTCGGAACGCTCGATTGTCAGCTGCCATCAGCTGGATAAGGGCCCTTGAAAGGCTCGAATGGCGCCTAGTACCTATCTTCTTTTCACCTTTGTGAGTTCCCAAGCGCGATAGCCTACTCCCATCAGCCCAACACTCCCCGCTGGACCAATATGAATGCTGGTGGCCGGGACAACCAAGGTGCTGATAATCTCTGGAGCTTGCCTGAACAGGAAGTTCAAACATCATCCAGATCACCAACATTTGGCTCTGACCGGAGCTATTCACCTGGTTTGTTTGAGCAACAGTCCCAGGTCGACAACGGGACACGTAAAGGACGACAGAGGTACACGTACATCCCGTCAACCTCGTCTGTTTCTCCAGGAAGCAATCATCAACCTACGTTGACCCAGGTGCCAGGGAATCCTTTCTTGCCAGCGTGTCCTTGCTCGCCAGCGTATCCTTTCATTCCCGGGCCGCCCCATGTTCATGGGCCCGATACTCCAACTCGTCCATCAGATCAAAACCCTTACAATCTCTACCATGCGTACACTGTTCCACCCGTAATTCCCTCTCCTGCAAACATATATCCACGCTATGGTTCTCCAACTGAGCAGGTCTCGGACGATGCCTCATCAATCATGTATACTTCGGTGAATCCATTTCAACTTAAAGAGTCCAGGCAATCTCTTCCAATCGCACACTCCCGTCCTGAAGAGCATTCGACGGCGGAGACACCCGAGTACGTTGTATACCTGTATTCACACCCCCGCGTGATACTTCCTGCGATGTTGGTTGACTTTCTTAACTTAACATTCAATTTCTTTTTCGAATATCTACCACGTCAAGTCTACCTGCACTTTCTCTTACGCCTACCTACGTTTTGTTGGTCTCGCGTGGCGCGTATTTTTGAAGCAGAAATGACCATGTCCGAAATCGAGAAAGTGGCGCTTCAAACAATGGGCTCGGTAACGATTCAAGAACTTCACTTGACAAGCCCTTCCGGCGCCAATCTCAAGGCTACTTGGGAAAGTTTCATTGATTCTCTGCTGAGAGAATGGAAGACTCTCAATATTGTTTCTGTTTTGCTGCTTTCGTGAGTCTCTCCAGCCAACTCATCTGGTACAACAGCTCAGATTGGAACCCACCCAGAGCCATTCTGACTCTCTTACAAATTGACGCTGCGGGTTCGGACCCTATCACGCGAAATTGTGCCTTGATCTCGCTTATCTGCGCTCTTATGAGTCTATTATATGGTTGTATGTATATCATCCGATTCGCAAGCATGCAAAAAACCTACAAGGCATTGGAATGGGCTCAGGTATGGCTTCAATAGTGAAGTTTCCTCGTTTCTCACCTATTGCGACATTCTCAGATGGCCCGGAGAACCAAGACGTTCATTTGGTGAAATGTTTGGGTCCTACTCGCCTTGCCTGCAGTGTGGTTAGCATGGTAAGAGAGATGCCAAATTAATTGGATTTGGAATTACTAATGTTGGAAGTTTTCGATCAGGTCAATAATGCTTTATATCGCATGTATTATGGCCTACGTTTGGCGCTCCGGTACCAGTGGACTAGACAGTAGGCTTGTCTTGTCCAATCGTGCCGAACTTGCCATTCGTATCACCATTTCTATCATTCTTGGCATTGGGGTCCTTTTTTTGCCCTCATCATGAATACACTGCGCCGATATGGTGATTCCATGGACAAGCAATTCAAGAAGGAACTTGATCAGTTGGTGTGGGAAAGACGACAAGGACGACCGAGTCATAACTACCGAACGGTTCATCCGGGCTATAAGACCCGGTACCATGGCGAGGGAAATGCCCCGGGATCCTTTTCCTTAGTGCAACAGAACGAGTCCGGATGGTTCAAACGGGCGAAAGTCATGGATTTCCGATTCCAGGCGCGGATCAGCGAACCGATGCCTAACTATCTTATCGAACGTGGCTTCACGCATGAGAAATGGGAAAAGTTCATATCTGCACGTACTATGTTCACATTATTTATACACATTGTTTTAAACGTCGTATTATAGGAGGCCTACAGTGCTTGGAATGGAATATCCTCGGTATCTGGTCCCTTCAATGCAGGCTCCGATCCACCACGACCTCAGGATACTGTTGCCCAGCTCCTCGAAAAGTGGAATCGGAAATATTTCCAGCCCCGCTCTACACTTGGGGTCCTCTGTCATGAATACATTGACCTATTCCCAGACTCCCCAAGTTTTTCTATCTACGTTGTAGATGTAACACCCATTGACGACGAACCAATCTTAATCGCTGAACGCTTTGGTCCTGTCCCCGAAGAGCTGAGTCGAATTGATATCTTTGATCAACCAGGGCACAGTGGGAGGTCCACAAGGAGGATCCTTGGCAGGACATCGATCTTTTTGACTCAAAATCCTATGGACGGGCGAGTCCGATTTCCCAATTACCAGGAACACTCTATCGCCTAGCGATCCCGATGTAACTAACAGCTACCCTCACACCGAGCCAGCCCTCATATCAGATGTGGCACGTACACCGCATTCCCCAAACCCAGATATCCCGATTTCTATGTACTCTCCAAGCAACCTTAATGGCGGATCGCCTCAAACCCTCCTACCGTTAAGACCAAGGAGCTCTTCAAGGATTCCCAGTACTTACTCACCCCCAGAGTTGCAATTATCAAGTGTCATCCCTCCACTCTGGCTCAACCTGCTATTGTTGATCCCTATCAGCCCCGACACAACTTGGTGACGCCCATGCCTCATCTCAGTGCCCCGTCCCCTACATATCTGGAAAGTCAAGTCAGACCATCGCGATCTGTAAGCACCGCTCCTCCGGAAGAACCCTTCAGTCTTTATGGCCGATATTATTCCGTTCCACCAGGTTCAAGGCCAGGATCCGTGTGGGGTGGACCTTCACGTCCATCATCGGTTAATCCTGGCCCGGAACCATCCGACGCATAGCCCACTCTATCTCAAAGACGAAGATCTCGAACCTTAAGCCCACCTCGTCATAGATCGAGGAACAGTGACAGATTCCTCTCTCTCCCCACGGTATCACCCGACCCATGGTCAACACAGCAAGATCCAGTACCACCTACACCAAACACTGTGACATCTGGTGCGCTGTCCAACTTGGAAATCCTCATGCCGCCCTTTATACATAATCAGCAGCCTGGGTGGATTCCGCAACATCAGTCTTCGTTACCCCCTTCGAGCTCTTACGTACATCTTAGAGATACGGTGAACGACAGTGGTATGCAGTCTGGGCAGCCTCCTACATCCAATGTTCAGTCTCTCCATACGCAAAGGCATACAAGACGGGTATCTCAATCTCAAGATCTACCTACCACGCAAATGGAGGTGAATCCGCCACCAGTCGCGGACTCTGCCCTGTGCTTGCAGCCTCAACTTTCACCTGGCGTACCTGCTGGAGGTTTTGCCTTGCACTTGTTGCATGAACCCTCGCCAAGCGTACCCGCTGAGGTCTTAAATCACGATGACGTGACCACATCGTAGGTCAGCTTCGACATCTTATAGATCTTTCTTGGGAAGTCCCCACAAGGACAGAACATCTCTCTTTCTCCGGTCGATCCGTTGAGGCCATCCCCTCTCATTCATGGTCGTCGACCATCTCCTATCCAATCTATTGTAGATAATAGGCAACAAATAGGTGGAACGTCTGACAACGTGACTCCACACCGTGGGCGTGATTTCTCACCACGGTTTGAGAGGGCAAGGGTGGATTCTCAGGTGTTGGGAGGTACGGACAGAGAAGACGGGCCAGTATTTGTCCAGGGTATATGGCAGTCTGACATGATACCCGACTCTATCAACACCGTCACTGGACCTTGGACTATGGATCATCTTTCTCTGAGAACAATACTTAATTCTTGATGGCCTTGGGCCCAAACCCACTCCTCCTCCAACTCTAGATGCCGAGGCATTCAAATAGCTGGTTTTGATGGCTTCCTCAAGTCTACTACAAGCTATCGAAAGCTTTTCAAAAGTTCGCCAACGCTGGTTCCGAATTGATACACTACTATTACACATAGATTGTACAGTGATAATCATCTATGACGCCGCTGTCGAAACGAAGAATTTTTGCGGCAAGAACCAATTTCTAGCCGAACCGAATCGTCCGAATCGCCAGCGCCCCTCGGATGTTTCAACATTCTTCTCTCCATCTACACTTGGCTTGCTAGAATTAGGAATTTCTTGTGCAAATCTTGCTTTACATGACGTCGGAGTCAAGTTTTTTGGTGTTGGTGATACAAAGCGTGACGAACGCGAGAAAAGCTTCATTGGATTGAAGCCGAGCCTATTGTCATTACACGTTGGATTAATCTCAAGGGTCGTCGTCGTCTCAAGGGGCCACTCGGGACATTCGGGGGAAGGCGTTGGCGACTCGAGTCCGGAACTTTTAGGAGTCAGCGAGGTCTTCAACTTTGGAAGAATAGCCCACGGAGGGACCGGCTTGCTTGTATCCGGCGCGTACCATGAGCTCTCTTCGGCAACGCCCACTACTGGCCTAGGGACCTTGAAAAACCTGGAAGAAGACATACTAGGCACCAAACCCGTCTCCATCAATGTATTCTCCTCGTGCGGTATTGTCTCCTCAAAGACATCGTCTATAGCAATTTCAACTAGCGTCGAGTTCTCAAAATCCCTGTCATGACTTCCTGGTGTCAGAGGAGTGGATGAATAAGACCGATGAGAGTAACTTGATGATGCCGAGGGACTCCGACTCTCTGGCATATCGTCTTTCGGTGACTGCTGCTGCCTTAGTAGGATATCGCTTTGTGGCGATAGCAGGCTACAGATGGGACCATCATGTATATCCCGCCCAAAATCTGTCTCAAACGAGTTGTCGCTCCAATATGACATCAACCCTTGTGAGACTGGGGCGGCCTCCTCCGATACGGGAGATTCCCTCGGAGCGTCTGTCGCCTCCCATGAGCACCGAGCCTGGCTACCTTCAAATACGACGTCAGGCGCGTAAAAGCTGGTGATGTCCTCCATCTGCTGCCGGAGCTCGGACAAAGTTATTCTCTGCTTCCAATCGACATGCAACATTTGGAGTAGAACGTCGTTGATCTCGAGAGAGACCGGAAGAACAGAGGGGAAGAAGTTTAGGGGATCTCGGAGATATGCCTGAAAGGTGAGGTCATCGGTGGTCGCCGTCTTCCAAGGATTCCGCCCTGTGGCGAGATTTAGGAGGATAATACCTAGGGACCAGATGTCGTTCGACTTAGGGGAGTAGCGTCCATCCAAAGCAAAATCACCACCCTGACACTCTGTCCAGATCGAACTTCGATATCAGCCGTGAGACCCACGGACGGAAGCTGGTACTATACTGACCTGGACTCATGTGGTATATGCTCCCAGTGTGCAGCTCTTCGCTGACTTTTTCCGTAGTTGCAAGTCCGAAGTCGGTTATTGCGACGGTGTACCCGTTATCGAAGCAGAGGATATTCTCCGGCTTCAAATCCCGATGGTATATCCCGAGGGAATGGCAATACTCGACAGCATCGACTAATTGAAGGAAAACGTGTTTGATGAGTGCGTTGTTACCAAGATAACGGCAGTTGTTGAGTATTTGAGTGAAGAGGTCGTGGTCTGGGGCATAATCCATGATGATATAGGTGTATTCGTCATCCTCGATGATGCGATGAAGTGTGACGATCCCTGGGTGGGCGGAGGAAATCTGGTGGAGGGCGATCTCTCTTATGTGGAATTGACGACGGTTAGGATGCTGGTCTTTGGAGTGTAAAAGGCACTTGACCGCGAAGGAGGTTTGTTCCTGAGCTGTGATGTCTACCGCCCTGTATACGACACCATAGCCTCCAACTCCCAGGACTTCAACGAACTCGAGGGTGTTGCCATCGATGCGCTTGCCGAGCCGAAGGTTGGGAGTTGGCTTTGACGACATGGGGGGACTGGAAGAGGAGTGTCAGACACGCGATGAACAATGGTAAATGTATGGCGGTGTCTAAGACCGGAAAGATGACAACAGATGTAGACGAGGCGCCAGGTTGACAAATGAGTTCAAAATACGAGAGCAGTTTGAACTCACGAGGGTGATCAGAAGAAGCACCCTATTACTCGCTCTGGATGGATGAGAGAGGGGCGCACACTTATCATGACTATGTTTCTAATGTCTAGGCTCATCACTTCCGAATCGCCGTGCGAAAGCACCTGGCGGCATTGTCGGCACACCAGCCTCGGGATCCTTTACCAGAACCAGATACACGCATGATTCACAATTAGATAGTACCCGCAAATTGCGCGTTTCCGTGATCGACCATGTACGATCGGGAGACGGACTCAATACCACTGAATAGGAGCGCCACTGATGGTGGCGTCGTTGTCTCAGCCTATTCCGACGTTTGACAATGGAAAACTCGTAATTCATGCGAGGTTGAGTCATCGGAATACATTCGGTCGCGTGCACATGCATACCTCACAGAAGCCCAAGCATATATCCTTTCCCTCGCCGTCTGGAAAGCACCCAGTTGCGCCCACTATAATGTAATATATCAGACATTGTCTTACCGAGCCTGGTCTTAAAATAAATATGATTCCTATTGGCTCGAATATCATAATATTAGCTAGAAGTAATTTATGTATACAAAATATCAGATTACTTACTTCTTGACAGTACATACTATTGCCCGTGGCCAGGCAAACGAGCGCTACGACTATGGTGAGACAATCTGTCGTCACGTTCTAACTATGAGCAACGATGTTGGGACGTCGAAGACCCGGCGCGACTGCGCGGTGATACCGAGTAAAACACGAATTAGCGGGGTTCAATTCCGGAGTCAAGTTCCGGTTAACATAGTCTAGAATCCAACGGTAAACTCACAAGGTCAGCAGTTAAAGCAGGAATTAATGGAGCAGTGTATATAATGGAGCAGTGTTTGTCGCCAAGATCAACTTTGTAAAGTACTAGAAGCTTCGACACGTAAACATAGAGTTGTACGGCTGGCAGACGTGAATCTAGATTGCAAATCGCCATTACCGTGTACAAAAGATTCGAAAAAAATCTTGATGGAAGATTATAATTTATCCTCCGATTTCATGAAGCAGGGTAAAATTTGCGAAGGGATTATAACATAGGGTCCTTCTCTTCAATGTCAGGCCAGAAGCTCTCTTCGAGCTCAAGAACTCGTCTCCAGACATCTTCTGCCACTATCCACGCTTCACGGTCAAGATCTCGATAGATGTCGTCAATTAGAGAGGCAAGATTGTCTACAAAAGCTTTGAACTCGGTGGTGCTCCAGTTCTTTGCCAATGACCTCAATGCAGAAGGAGAACTATTGATCGATGTCAGGTTATCATTGATGACGGACCACGAGTCCAGATAAATCTGATCATGATGTATTGGATAAAACTTTCACTTATGCTATACACGTCAACTCACCTTTTCCATGGCCCATAAGAACAACAGGCCCTCCTCAACTTTTCCGGTACTCGAAATCCGAACCATCTCGGCAGTATAGTCTTTTGTGCTTTTCCTTTCCTTCCATTGCGCCAAATCTAGTCGCCACTTCTTTGAAGTATCATCAAAGAACCCAACCTCACGCACGATGTTCTCCAGTGAAAAGATGAGGATGTTCAAAATACGTTGCGAGTGATCCGGGGCGCTTGACATGGTCAGAACGGTCGGCCGAAACGGTATATGAGAGATCAACGCTCCGACAAAGCGCGGATAGGCCTGCGAAGCATAAATTCGGTCTTGTGATAACCAGTGGGATAAGATACTGTCGCTTAGGTTGTCTTTTGCTGCAGAAATGAGAAAGGGATGGTCTTTAGTCGCTCGAGAATAGAGGGCAGAAGTCGAAGGCAAAGAAAGAAGGTACGATGTTATTGTCAAGTTGGAGCCCGTTGAATCCATAATGATGTACAAGGGGGAAGTACAGGAAGCGAGCTTTAAAAATCCCCTTGCACGGACATCATGGATCATTGTCGCCATGTTGATGAGCCGGCCTTTGCCGTGATGCATTGATGCGATCCGCGCCCAACGCAAGTTAAGTATGCCCTCCTGCGCAGTCGGCAGGCCCCCCCAGTCAGCACCCTCTGATATTTCCTCAATTGCCATGCTTTTTTCAGCAATTTTTTGTCAGTTAGTCCTATCTAACATAATAAGAGAATATAGAAGTAGAATGGAGCGAAAACAACTAGAAATCGTCGAGTCCCTTCTCGATGACAACTTGGTGGTTTGTCACACTCTTATCACGCCTGCCAGATGATGCCGAGTTGACTATCAGCACATTTTGATCAGAAAACATGATGTGCAAAGAACACGCTGTTGGAGCCTGAAACGGCAGGCCTCGCTTATCATCAGGTACTTGTGACGATTTGTGACCTGCCGACTGGGG
>JAGGAW010017312.1:0-11331 GCA_017657375.1 Termitomyces sp. T27 | reverse complement strand
TAGAAATACACACGATAGGATATACATATGTACATCCGCACTCACGTTTCCGCAGTCCAATAGATCCGGCAAGCCGCGACACGTTCGAGTATCATGATCGATGGACGTCGACAGACAACAAGAACATTTGCTGTGAGACAAAGTCAATTCTTCGAACGCGCGCGGACTGCGCAGCAATGAACACAACCTAACTCAAGAAACACGGCTCTTGAATTTGAGTGTCTGATGAGTCAGTCAGGAGTCTTATTGATCGACAGTAACTTGAAGGAGATGGTGATATGAAACTCGTCCTACATAGATACATCGAGTGGGTCTGACAGGTCCCATCTCCGTTCTTCTATTGTTTTGCTCTTTGATCCAAGCTCCAGCGATCCGCGAGCGTCCAGAAATAAACCTCGATGGAGGTAGTGGACATCGGGAATCGGTGAAAAATTTTGACCTCAAGACTTATAGTAGTGATGGGTAGTTTTTGTGGGCCCGTCCGCGTCCATTTATCGTTGCAAAACTAAAATCCATGGATCACGCATAAAGGTTTTTGATTCTGGGTCCCCGAGTTTAATTAGAAGGTCGGCTTGTCCTTTGAGCGCTCCATAGCTAAGTACGAAAGATTGGGTTACCGGGATTTCCCCAGTCTGAGGTGAGTGACTCACGATTATAGTGCAGCAATTTCTCAATAAGATCCACATGCGTCAAAACCATACGTCTGCAGCAGTACCGTTTGAGTTGGAGCTCGTCGAGGGCATCACTGGATAAAGGCAAACAAGATGACTTGGCATGGAATCAGTTGTATAAACACAAGTCCTGCGACCTACCCTTCGCTAACGTCCTTCGCCAAAAGCTCCAAATACGCGTTCCACTTGTCACCAATCACTTTGCCACATGAGAAGCAACGGACAGGGATGATCTGCGGTATGAGAAAGCGAACTTTAACATCAGAAAGATTTCTGAGAAATCGGAGCCAAAAACACAATACAAGCGCAATCATAAACCAAGCGTGAACGTCTTGAATTCGAACGATAACTCACCATGATGAGATCTACCCGTTTCGTGAGTACTAGTAGGTTTGGAGAGTGAAGTAATTTGAAACATTACATCAGCCCCAAAATATAACACAACAAAAGTAGTTTAGACTGTTTTTAGGGACGCGTCACTTGGACTCGCTATAGTACTCTATAATATTTTGCTAGTACTCAAGGAGTTCTTGAACCCTGGTTGACTTCTAGCTCCTCTGAGATCCATCGCGATCTCACGTTTGATACTTTCATTCTCAAAAATATGCACTTCATTTAGAAAGTGGAGTTTGGCATAGAGACTGAGACTACTCCACTTTTCATTCTACCCAGAGTCTTTTTGAGAGTAGAATCTCATGATCATATGCAGTTCGTAGATACGTCGTTTCTCATGGCAAATGCTACACTTGGCTCTGACGTCATAAGTACTGGAGAATCACAAGATACAAAGAAGACTCTTGGAAGGCCCCGCTGATTCCAATGATCGACCGACGACCAACCACCACGTCAAAGCCAATCTCTGTGAATAACTCAGCTGTCCAATACCCCGGTTATTTACCTGGACCATGTCTCCCGATGTTCCTCGCAGGCTCACTGACTTCAGATACATGATCTTTGACGTCTACGGCACCTTGGCTGATTGGGAGAGCGGGCTCTATGCCGCATTGCAACCTCTGCTCTCTCGATTTTCATCGAAGTGGTCCCGCGATGATGCAATACGTGCTTTCGCATCAGTAGAAGGAGAAATACAAACTCAATATCCGACTATGTTGTACTCTGATGTTCTCGCAAAGGCACATGAGGTACTCGAGGCGCGTTTAGCTGCTGCAGATAACGGATTAGAAGATAAGAAGGACAGCCAAACTCTTGAGGCCACATCTGTTGAAAATCCCAATGCTCCTGGGGAACCGTCAGGCTCCTCACCTCCCGCAGCCGCTGATAACGAGCATACGATCTTCGGAAAATCAATCAAGAAGTGGGAACCCTTTTCAGATAGTGCGAACGCGCTCAAGGAACTTTCCAGACATTTCCACCTTATCGTCCTCTCCAATGTGGATCATGCCTCATTCGCCTATACCCATAGCTATCTCTCTGAGGGCACCTCTCCGCCAACCACGGATGACAGCCAGCAAGCGTCGTCACTCTATAGTCGTCCTTCACCTAACCCTCACCCACACAATTTGTGGTTACCACGTCTGACACCCGGCTCTAAATCCCCATTCTCGCTCATCCTGACGGCACAGGACACAGGCGCATACAAGCCCGCGCACGCGGGCTTCATCGCTGCGTTAGAGGCAATTCGTTCTGAGCCTTACTTGCTTGCAACACCAGTCTCGAATAATGTTAGCACGGCGCCTGCTACATCTCCCACATTTGAAGAGATCAAAGCCAAGACGTTGAGTGTTGCGCAGAGTCTGACACACGATCATCAACCCGCGAATGAACTCGGTATCACTAGCGTGTGGATTGATCGTCAGGGCGCCAGGATGCGTCCTATCACGCCTGACAATGGCAGGGAATACGGATGGAGCTGGCGTTTCGAGACTTTAGGGGGGCTGGCTCAAGCGATCAGTAACGAAATTGAGAACGAATAACTTGCACAGACAACATCATATCCATGTACTTAGTACGGACTAGTTACGAGAGATTGTAGTGGAACGTTGAACGTCGAATAGTTGGCACATAAGTTGCTACGCATGCACACGAAGATTTGGTTTTACTTTGCGCGTTGGGAACGCGTTCCAATCATGTTGCTCTCTCACGTGCCAGACCTTCTGACGATTTTGACAACTTGACCGTGGTTTGTGGCCTCAACGCGACTCATCTGCGACACAAAGAAACGCGTCAATATAATTAGTGAAACAGCGCCCATTTTAGACACAGAAGAAAATATGGAATCCAAAGATGTAGCAGTATTCTGGGACTTTGGTGAGTTAAATGGACAACTCGACTTGCCTACCCAGCGTGCTGATCCATTCACATAGAGAGTTGTGATGTGTCGTCTAGTGCCAGTGGATATGACATCGCACGAAGGATTTGCTTTGTTGCCCTCGCCTTTGGCATCATTAAGCAGATCAAAGCCTACGTTAATCTCAATAAACCTCTCGCATTCTTAGAGCTTCCTGAAATTCGGTCAGAGCTTCAGTTGTCTGGAATATCAATAACCGATTGTCCCGAGACGAACGACTATGATAATGCAATCGAAAGGCTCATGCTTGGTGAGTCTCAAAACGAGTTTTATTTTAATAGTTCATTTTATAATCTATTGCTCAAAAATAGTGGACATGCTTGCATACGCCATTGATAATCCTACACCGTCGCGGTCGACAATAATCTTGATATCCGGAGACCGCAACTTTGCCTACGCGATGTCGACTTTACGAATGCGGGGATTTAAAACTGTGTTGATTTCGCCAGACACAGTCCATGCGAGTTTGAAAGCTCAGGCATCTGAATGTCTTGACTGGCATCTTGATGTTCTGTATGCTAATCATGAGGCATTACAAGATGATGCCTCAGTCGATTCTGAGAGCAGTTTCCAGGCAAAGTATCGGAAACCGAGGCATTCTCAGTTGCATAGTCGAACTTCGCTCGATGGACGGATTTCCGATTGTGATACTCATATGAATCGTGTCCTTGACCACATGTGTAGCCTGTCTCAACGGGATTCTAGGTTGGCAAGTAGTCGCCCATCAAATGTAAGCTCTCCGAAGAGCTTTGGACCCAAAAAAGTTTCTTCAGCACCACCAGTAACACAGACTCTCAGGGAAGGCCCCGCAGTTGATGGCCCGACCAACCAGTCTCCACCTGCCGGGATTCATCCTCGACCTGCAGAGATTACATCTGCCTCCGCAGCTCCTGTTCAGTCCTGTCCAATATTGTCCTCAGATCTCCCAAAGACGCGGCTTCTTGAAACTGCATTGACTCCATCGGTTCAAGGAATTTCCGGGGCTACGTCTTCAATGTCCATTGTATCTCCCGGTGCAACACCAGTAGTTCCTGTGATCTACAGACCTTTGATTGGAAGTCTCCAATCTCTTCGTTCCAAAGGGGTCCTTCAACCACTCCGTTCCCAGTTTGCTGCAGAACTGGTTACGAAACATGCCAATGTTTACAAAAGTGCAAGTGTCAAAAAGTTCTCGCAGTATGCTTCCATGGCAGAAGCAGCAGGGATAATTGAGCTTGGTGGGAAGGACGGTGGTGCTTGGATCAGACTTCGGCCTGAATTCCATGATACATGAGTGTAAAGGTACAGATTGAAGAATAGTAGATGGTGTCTATGAACAGAACGTTCAGCGTAAGTACATAAAGGTCTTGTGAGTTGAGTTCATCTATCGATACTTGGGAAGGATGGGGTAGATGATGACTGGCTCGTCCAGAGTCAAGTATCAGTACATCGCTAGACACGTAATCCCCTATAGTCAGACGTAGTTTCTCAGTGGCCATCATCGCACACTGCACTTTGTATCCGCTTTTTACAGATTACATAAATGGTATAAAATATCGAGAATCAAGAGAAACATAAAATTACGAGTACTGCCATCATGAAAGGAAAGTCTGAGGGATATCCATCCTACAACACTGATATTTTATTCCTCGTCTGATTCGTCCGGGGGTCCTCCATTAATATCAACTTTTCCCTTCTCGTCCATATGCGCATGCTCATAGCTCACATCGACACCCGCATCCTTGCAAGCGCGTTGCTCCTCTTCCGCGAGTCCTAACGCGTCTTTAGGCAGCCATATGGTGCGCTGGGGGCGTGATACGGCAGGGTGTGCAAAGCCATAGTCATCAACAGACTTAGGCTGGGAACTGGTGTCACCCTTATCCTTCTCGTGGACAGAAACGGGATTTGTATCGTCTGCCGAAGGTCTGAGTTCTCCAGCTGGCTGGTTGCCCCAGGTTCGGTCTTTAATGCTGAGCGGGAGCGACTCCAAGAGGGGGCCGTAGGAATTGTTGATGATGATATGGAAGCCCGCCTGAAATGATGATATTAATGTCGGACACGGTAACAATCCTAGAGTCGACATACGGTAAGAACGATGAGCACGACCATCAGGGCGCCTTCGGGGACGGCGGTTGGCTTTTTGTTCTCATTCTGTGCAAGGAAGAACAGCGCTGCCAGGCACACTTGCTGTACATAGAGGCCGACAAAGACATGCTGAATCGCCTTAGGGAAGAACAAGCCTCCCGTATCACTTGTCGATGGCTGGTCGTACACCCAGAGGAAGAGGTACTTGTAAACCATGTAGAATCCAAAGAAAGTAGCGCAAGCCAAGCCGTTGATGATGGGGGATATGATGGAGTATCCCAACGCTAAAAGTATATCGATCAGACAACAAAGACGAGACAGGTGCGCATGGTACTCACTGATAACAACAAGAAGAGTGACGTTGGGGAATGTTGTACCCCAATCCACACTACCTAGCCCAAACTTGATACCATGGATGGAACGAGGGGTGCTTCCAAGGATGAAGAGCTTGACATAGTAAATAATCAGAGGAACAATCTGCAAGAAACCTGCGGCAACTACAGATAGACCTTGAAGAACAATATACCTGGAAGGTTGTGAGCCCAGGCTAGATAGGGGATGCAGCGAGTAGAACGTACGTGAGGAAGAATGTCGAAGCTCCCGGCAGGTTCCCAGCAAGAAGAGATGGAACGGAAGTAGGATTGTTGATGAGTTTAGGTAACGCCTTGATGATACCCGAACTAAGCGTGACGATAAAGAACGAGTGCTGAGAGAATATGAATTTTTTTTGAGGAGAAAGACAGATCACCATAAAATTTTAACGCACCACGACCAGGAACATGAAGAAACGGGTCATCAACGAGAGCTCCAAGCCGTTGCGCTTGGGGATACCCTCGAAACGGGCAAAGAGACGAAGGACGATAGGCAATAACATCATGAGGACGGCAAGGAGGACCGGAGGCAAGATACCCGCAATTATACCGACGACAACCTTCGGAAGTTTGCAAAGCCATGCCAGCCAAGACGTCCTAGCACAAAGACCGTAGACATTGGATATGACGCCAACGAACGCGACTGCAAATCGCGAGTTAGATGCGCACGACTCATGAGCGACAATATCCTACCAGGAATAGCCCAGAAGACGATAAGTGCCACTGTTGCTGCCCAGCTGATTGCGATACGGATCTAGAAGTTTATTTTATGAAACTTCGTCCTATCGCCCATCTAACGAATGACATACCTTTCGCTCGTAAGGATTCATGGAAAGATTGGACCAAATGATATCATCAGGGGCGACCTCAATGTATTTCGCACCTGTTGAGAAGATAAGTCAACGGAAATTCAAGATTGGCGTCATGATCTCCACGCACTCATCCGGTATGGTTCATGGTGTATCAAAGACTGTTTCGCTAGATGTGCCGCAATCTGATTGTTGAAAGTGATGAAAGCACTGTTGATGGGCGGGTAGGATTTGTGCCCTTCCTTCTTCTTCTGACCTTTCCCTGTTGCCTCTTCTTCGGTCTCGCCCTCAATGCTATCCTTATCAATGGGGTCATCGCTGCGGTCACGCACACCCAATCCATCGTGCTCGATGATGGCCTTGCCTTCGGCTAACAGCTCTGTACAGATTCGAATTTCGCTTCGGCACCACTCGATGGTATCAACCTTCTTGCCCACGAAAGGAATCCAACCAAGACGATGTTGAGGCCTCTGATCCCTCGGAACAGACACGACATCTGACGACTGAGCAGCCTCAAGATCTCCCGTGTTTCCGCTCTTTTTCGCTTTCTTGATCGCAGCGAGACGGAGCTTGGCTGCCGTTTTCAACAATGATGTCTCGGCAGACTCGAGCTTATTGCACACAGCGAGGCGCCTGTCGTAGATGTCTGGGAGTTCTTTGAGATTTCTGAGGTACAGTGATTAGGGGGAGGCGTTTCTATCAGGGGGTCAAGAACATTACCTATTGATCCAGACTTTCTTTACGCCACCAGGGAGGTCATTGAAGGTATTAAAAAGAGCTTCTGTGGACAAGTACTTCGCTGGAATGCCGGTCACGAGGAGAGTATTGGCTTGAGTGGTCTTTGCATGTGCTGGGCTGACGAGGAACTGTTGTCGTTTCAAGACGAAAGCCTTCATCTCACGCCGAATGTTATATAATATCCACACTGGTATCCACGTTAGCATTCTATAGCGACAAAGGCTATTATGACGCACCAGTGAAGAAATATACGAGAATGAGATGAGCCGCATAACGTTCTTGTTTCGCCAGCTCAATGTTACCGAAAGTGAATCTGTCCAATCCGTCGCCATTGCCGGCACGTGTGTTAACGCTGTTCACAGGCATCAAAATGGCCCAAGAGAAAAACCATATAGGCAAAAGGATTTTCGTTATCATCCGGAGAAAGCGAACAAAGAAATATGCGTCCAATCCATTCGTTCTGATGATGTCGCGGTAGTCTGCCTTGAAAACTGAAATGGGCCACAGGAATAGTGATTTGCCCAGGGATTTGACGCGTTTCCTGTTTAAAAAAGAACTTGTCAGTAACATGTCGATATACGAAGCGCCAGCGAAAATGGAAAATGTCTTGTTCCTGACGCGTTTTGGGGGACCTGTCACCAGAGCACCGGCGGACGACAGGCCAGCGACATTGCACAACTTTTGCAAGCTGACTACTCACGAGGGTGGCGGAACATAAGTTCGTGGTTCATATATCGTCTTGAACCATGGCCGTAAAATTGTAAATGCCGCGATTTCAGCACCAAATACGATGGCGTTGAACACTAGGGCTGTCACAAACGTCGCTGTCGACGCCGACGGGGCATCGGAGATGTCAGACCTGTGAGTTAGGTTATAAGGGGCACGGACTGATACGAGTAGAGGGGAACGTACATGGGGGGACAAAGACAAACACTCACATGGTGGGTCAATAACTTATAGTTAGTTAGTTTCAATTCTTGACGTCAATCAGCCCTAATTTAGCACAGGTCATTATGTATACATCGCCCCTCATCGCCCCTGCTCGGTTGCCATGCTTCACTCTCCTCTTCCTCCCTATCCTTTCTCGACTCTGGAGTCAAACTTATGCGATATAAGATCAACAAATCCATCCAGTACGTATATATGAGTACACCTTTAACAATTTGGCAAACCGGCAACTTCGGGGCGACTAGTTGATTGTTATTTGTAGTACAGCCACATGTCCAAGGATGAGTTCTTTTCAGCGCTCAGCCATCTGCAATCTTTGCAATCTTCTGCAATGCCATCGACTAGTACATACATCGGAAAGATCCATAGAATGGTCGAAGATTCATCAGAGATCTCTCGTCCGAGTCGGATTCCTGGCGCACCACCGATATCGCTCTTCAACTTGAAGTTGGTACGTTTATCTAATGCGAAATAGACCGTGACAAATTCACCGCCTCTTTTGATATTTTCAATGTTGTTCTTTCGGGCTGGAATCAAAGTTACTATTGTTCTCTCGCTCGGCCAAGAAATGAACAAGGTAGCACAGGACTACTTACGCGGCAACCGCGGCGTGGTGCTGGGTTGTGGAGAACTTTGCTCTGCCATGCTCGTGTGGCTTCTCCTATACTTACTAGTTGTTTATTTAATGTCCAGCAAAATTTGGTCTATGGTCAATGCTGATCAATGACGGTCGTTTATCTGAGTGTTAATTGCGGGTTTTCTTTCCAACCAATCTAGCTATCTTTGAACGCTAGCTCAAAATGTATTGCAGCATGGCGTCTAGGAACGAGTCTACATATGGCATCAGGAAATCAAGTTCTTTCAATGCCATACTTATATGTCGATGTACTTCTGTCTCCAGCTTCAAGGACCTGGGACCTTCACGCTTCAAGCTTCAAGCTTCATGCATCATGAGTTGCCTTGGCTGTTCAATTAATGGCATGCCGTCTCCGATTTTGAGTGTATGCGACATTAGGTGACCATCTTTGAACTGAACTACACATATTTACTAGACAAATAATCATGACAGCGACTAGCGACAGCCTCTAGAGTACAAGATATACATGATAGCAAGAACGACCATGAGAAACCCGATGAAATAGCACATCTCAATCAAGATGCCTGGACCATCATTCGGTCAAGAACTTGAAGAACAACCTCTTTGGCAAGGGGACTAGATACGGGAGGACGAGGTGCTTCTCTTAAGGTGTCATGTGCAACTAAACGCGCGATGATTTCACCCTGAAAACAGAAATTAGTACCAGCAGGCACAAAGTGACTGGAAGGAGACGAACCAATTCTACAACAACGGCGATTACAATGAGCCTAAGAGACGGTAATCAGGACTTAGCATGAACAGAGCCTTTGAGGTGATCCTTACCAGATGACAACCCAGGTTATTCGATTCATCTCATTATTATTCAGATGGTCGTGGATCGCATCCAACTAGTACCGGGAACGTTGGATGACTAGTTAGTTGGAAGGCGGCACTAGGGTTTGATACTCACGAAATCACTGGCGACACCGAGCTTTTCATTTAGCGCCTGCACCCTCCCCTTAATCTCCATATATTCTCTAACGGCTTCGTATAGCTGGCCCAGGGTCGCCTCACTCCAAAACAGCTCAGGCACATCGAGGACGTTCGAAACTAGGTTTACGTCACGACGCAGCTTGAAGAGCCGGCCTGTGAGCTTGAGCGCATTGCGGCGGCGGAGTTGCAGTTCACCAGAAACTGCAAGTTGAGAGGGAATGGAACGAGCGAGGGGAGAAGAGAGAACCTCCTGTGCTATCGTTTCGTACCGTGCGAGAAGGGTAGATTGGGCAAGAGCGTGGGCGATGGAGAGTTTGAGGAGGTGTGAAGGGGATTTGAGGGCTATGAAGGATCAAGCAGTGTCAGCAGATAACGACACGAGATAACTCACTGAAAAAGTCGTTGTAGATTCTCGGATACGCGATATGAGGGTCATGCTTAAATGTGACGTGGGCACAGAGATCAAGTAGTATGGAAGATAAAGTAACGTACAACGAAGTGACATTCTTCAACCTCCCATTGGTCTTCTTCCAATGGACGCCTTATGATCCCGGCACGTCCGATGTCCTCGATAATGTCGCGTTCCTGGCGTTCGTCCAAGCCGAAGAAAACCACAACTCCATACTCAAAGAAAACGACCTCTGCAACGTCTTCTTTAGGCTTCGGGCGCGGTAGTGATTGCCAGCGAACTTGACGCTGAGGAGAGCCCTCGGCCTCCGATGCGTAAAGGGGTTCTTGTTCGGATTCGACTTCTGAAGGAAGGAGTAGTTCATTCACGTCGAGGGGGAGGGATCCAGGTTCGGCGGGAGAAGAAGAGATGTAGCCTTCGCGAGAGTTGGTTGGTTGAGGTGCGTGGGTATTGAAGTACGTTCCTTGATAACCGTCTTCTTCTGCTTCTGAGAGACCAGCCAGTATAGACCTTTCGTTGGCCATTTTGGCAGGCGTTGATGAGCGAACGTTCGTGTCGGGACCGTACCCTGGTAATAATGGCAAATGGTACATCTTCATTATCGCAGAAACGCGTCAGACCAGCGTAGAGGCAGCTCGGTCGACCCACTCACAACGTACAAAGCTTCGTCAAAGACTCTGGGAGCGACATTGTGCTCTCGCTTCAGAAATGAAGCCAATAATTTGGTTTTGAAGGACTCCGCGACGCAGTAAGCAGTTAACCTCTTGAACCCTGCCTCCTCCCTCTGCTTCTTGGACATCCGTTCCGCCTGACTCTTGAGCTCCCGCACACCATCCGTTTCATAGCCAAGCATCAGGTCCTCATCGATAAATGGTTTCGTTTGTGGAGCGGATGGAAGTTCTACGAGCTTTTGAGAAGTTTTCGACGTCCGTTGTGCTTTTGGCCCAGCAGAAGTGAGAGAAGCGCGTCGCGCAGCCCTTGGATCGTCAGAATTCAGAGACGACATACGCACCAAAGGGCGACGGCGTCTCCCTGGAAGTTTTGGACCAGATGGCATCCTTATAGGACCTGATGGCTTATTTGACATTTGCCCTCTATAGTCTCTTAGGGAAGTGGTCGAACTTGAAAAAGAATTAGGCAGGGATGAGTCGAAGACACGTGTACGATTGCAATGATTGGGAGGACAGTTTGTGTCGGTTTCACCCCGGCTGACAGGGCCGGACCAAGATGCGTGATGTCATATGTTCATGGATGAAGATGGATGGACAGGATGACAGGTCCGCGCACGATCGGGTCCCGCACTACAATACTCATGCGTAAAATCCCTACAAGATCATTGCACATAAGTATCAGTCTAGACAATGGGTTCAACCGTCTAAAGTACACAATCACCCCCTCTGAAAGTAACTGGGGAGGTCGTGCTCATGAGGGCATCGTCAGCAA
>JAGGAW010017311.1:0-17577 GCA_017657375.1 Termitomyces sp. T27 | reverse complement strand
CTACAGAACTGATAGTATACAGTGCTAATGGCAATACTCCAGACCAACATATGAAAATAGGAAAGGTAATGGAGCCGCGGTCGAGGCACAGTGGCCTGCACAAGCTTGTGAGGGTGACCAAAAAGCCAATTTCTGAAACCGTGAAATCAATGGATGTAAGGATACAAGGTGCTAGCATGCATACCAAAGATGTATTCCTGAAAGTTTGAAGGGAATTGGACCAGCCGTTCATGAGATATAGCTCGCGCGCGATTTGGTCATCGAAGTCACAATTTCGCGTTGTTTGGTACCCGCGCCAACTTGTTTACAAATGACAATAATACTATTTGATTTGCCCTATTTAATTTGACTTTTGTCTCATTGAATTCAAAATATCAATAAAATTAAAACCACTTTCATTACTTTTGTAAGGTGGTCAATATGTGTATCCAGCCCCCTGAACTTAGTGATTTTGAGTTGTTGAACTATTGAATTTCTTATTCAATAAGAGACCTCTCATTTCACATCACTGATGATATAAGAAAAAATGATTCCATTCAATGGGTATAGCAGGTACAGGATGGAGAGTCAAACTCGCGCTCTGTACTTACATACGCACGTGGCCGTACCTCCTCGAGGGTGGGTGGTGCGCAGGCTGGTACGCATGGTGAGCGATGGTGGTGTATACCAAACTCTGCATCTTGTACCATGCTATGTATGGATATCCAGACAGATGATCCTTGCAACAACAATCTAGGTACAGGACGGAGAGTCTAACTCGCGCTCCTGTACATACTCATCGATGATGCCTTGAGGGTGGGCGTGTGTAGGCTGATGCTCGTGTTGGGCGATAGTGGTGGACAGTCGACTTGTTGTGATATGGTACGGAAAAGAACTGAACGAGAAAAAAATACTATGACCCTAGTCCAGGTACAGGACGGAGAGTCAAACTCGCGTTCCTGTATGCACGCCGTATCTCGAGGAAGTTTAATCGGAGGTATCAACGAGCACTCTTGATACTAGGAAGGGACTTTGCAAAACAAAAAAGAAGCGAAACCAATGACGGGGATCGAACCCGCAACCTTCGCCTAACATATGGCACCACGATAACCCGTCGTGCGCATAGGAAAGCGACGCTCTGCCATTGAGCCACATTGGCGTTGTTGGCTATGCAGAGAGGCTTGATCTGTGGCGGGAGACGTGAAAAAGATTCTTTGATCACCCACGATCACGATTTGTGGTGTCGAAGTTTCCGCCGACATCGTTTCCTGCGCCGCTGAGCTTTATGTCCTAGCCTGCCGGTGGGAGACGTAAAAGAAGGATAAGTCAAATCCTATTCAACGATGGGCGTCGAACCCATAGCACCCTCGCCTTCAATCATTCATGCACTGGTACGAGGCCGTGCTCTGTGCGAGCTACGTCGGCCTATCTGCATCGTCGACGGGGAGGCTACTAGTTTCACCTTGCATGCATTGGCCTCTTCTTTGAACTCGAAATGCTCTAGCCCGCCAGTGGGAGATGTAAAAAGAAGTGTAAGTCAATTTCTATTATCATATATGGGGATCAAACATATAGTACCCTCCATCGTCAATCCGTGCACTGGTACGAGGGCAATGCTCTGCGTTGACCTACGTTGGCTTATATCGGACATCCGTACTACATATTGCTCGGAATGTAAGTGTGGTGACGTTTCCAGGCGCGATAATTATTGAAAGAAAAAGTCAAGCAAGTTCCTTTGCTTTGGGGTTGCTATGACCAACGATAGGGCCCGAACCCATACCTTTCGCCCCTCAGATCAATAAATTGGCATGAGGATGAAGCTCTGCGTTGGACTATTTACAAGCACGATGATCGCCGAATTAGAAAATCGGCTTGTATCGAAACCAAAAAGAAACATGCCAGTGTTTCTCCACTTGAATCGCCTTGGAATCACCGATAACCAATGATGGGGCCCGAACCCATACCCTTCGCCCTTCAAATTAATTGGAGTACGACGCCAGGAATAATGTGAAGGCGATGCTCTGCATTGAGCTACGTTGGCTTTCTCCCTTGCATTGGACATCCCCTACTACTCGAGATGTGAGTGCGGTGACTGTTTGGAGGCGCGATAAAAACAAAAGACCCCACAAATTGAAGTCATAACCAACGATGGGGCCTGAACCCATACCCTTCGCCCTGCATGAGGGTGATGCTCTGCGTTGAACTATGTTGGCTTACCTTCCTTCCATCAATAGTCAGATGAGTGCGGCTGGCTCGGACTGTTTGCAGGCGCGATGATTATCGGATGAAAAAATGGTGATGCTGTGTTGAGCTACGTTGGCTTTCTCTCTTGCATCGGACATCCCCTACGATTCGGGATGCGAGGGCAGTGGCTCGGACTGTTTGGAGGCGTGATAAAAACAGAAAGACCCCACAAATTGAAGTCATAATCAACGATGGCGCTCGAACCCATATACTTACTTCGCCTTCAACTTTTAGTACCGATGATTGGATATCTTGACTACAGTGGCGACTGCTTTCAGGCACGATAATCATGGAATGCAAAAATCAGCTTTCTGCCAGTGACTTGTAGCCAACGATGGGGCTCGACCCATACCCTTCACCGAATCGCCCTTCAATTATTGGATTTGGTACAGGCTAATACGAGGGCAACGTCACTCTGCGTTGAGCTACGTTGGCTTACTTACAAAGTCTTACATCGGACTTCCATGCGTACTACTCAGGATGTGAGTACGGTGGCTCAGACTGTTTGGAGGCACAGTACTTAAAAGCAAAAAGATATCCACAAATTTGAACGATAATCGATGATGGGCTTGAAATTTTGAAAGCTTGAGCCCATATGCATACCTTTCACCCTTCAAATTATTCGGAGTACCTAAGGGGCGCTAAAAACCCTTGTTCATTTGAAGCATAGAACCAACGATGAGATTCGAACCCATCGCCTTCAATTACTAGGTAGAGTCACCCAAATCATACGAGTGCGATGCTACTTCCTTACGTCGGATATCCCTTACTCGGAATGCTTGGACTTCTCTACATACTACTCGGAATGTGATTGCCAGAGGCGCGATAAAAGCAAAAAAAATACAAAGCCAAGCCCTCCCCATAGCCAACGATGGAGCTCGAACCCATACCCTCTACGCTTCAGTCGCTACGCTGGTTATAGGCTGATATGTAGGCGATGCTCCACGTTGAATCACGCTGGCCTACTAGTACTGTCACTTTGCTACTTCCTCTGAGTTCTCAAATGTGATCTGGGTCAACCCGGTTACGGTAGCGTTGAGATCAGGGAAATATGGCAGTAAGTGAATAAATCTGTGAATACAAAGGAGATGGAAGTGTACATGGAGCTAGTGAATTAGATATAGTGGAGCTTGCCAACTGTCATTGAGCCAACGTCAGCATTCCTTGTTGTAAGTACCACAGAGCCTGGATGTCCTCGAGACTCCGAGTCGTTGAACGGAAGATGTAAAAACTCACGATCTTTTGACACCTAGAATCGTTGGACGGAAGATGTAAAAACTCACAATCTTTTGACACCTAGAACCAACGATTGGACTCAAACCCATATCCTTTGCCTTCAATTAGTTAGAATCATAACCAATCATATGAGGGCAACGCTCTGCGTTGAGCCACGTTGGCTTACTTCCTTACATTGGACATCCTTACTGCTCACTTGGAATATGATCGGGATCTCAAGCTTGGAAGCGCAATTAGAGCAAAAAGAAAGTAAGCAAACTTATTGCAATCATTCTATCAACGACTCTGAGGCTCGAACCCATACCCTTCACCTACAATTGGCGGACGGATATGCACCAGATATATGAGGGCGATGCTCTACGTTGGACCATTCTGACATACCGACTTCACTTCGATACTTCCCCTAAGTTGTCGAAATGTGACCTGGGTCGGGACCTGGGTCGAGTACGGCGGCGTTGAGGTCAGAGAAATATGGTGGTATGTGGATTGATCTGCGATAACACGACGCTACTGGTCACATATGAATCATGGTCTGACGCTAGCGACAACCACAAGAATAAAAAAAGAAATAGAGCTAGTGAATTAGTATGGTGGGCCTGCATTGGTGTCACACGAATAGAGAGAGCATTTTGAACAATATGTGAGGTCATTGGACAGAGTTTCTAAAGAAATCAGAAAAAGCTTCCACAACCATGACGACAGTGAGATTCGAACTCACGCCCCGAAAGACTAGATTCAAGAGTATAAAGAACCTGATTCTAGCGCCTTAGACCGCTCGGCCATGTCGCCTGTATTCTTGGTTTTTGGATAATTCTCTGCATCCGTTTGATCATCCCGTGACGAATCGGAATGCCTCCTGCCAAGTGCTATGGTCTTGCCTCTACATCTGCCTCCTGCCAATGGCTTGAATGGAAAGTTTTTTTCATACAATTATTCATGTGGCTGTCATCAAGATATCCACTTATGTATATTCTGGTTCTTAGTGGTAAAATACGGACAACAGTGTAGCCAATTTCTTGTGTCACTCGCTCTATCAGGAGGATATGTCGAGTCGAGGTGAGTGAGGGTGGATACGCCTCGAGGTACAGATTTATGATTGCAAACCTTTCCACTGGGGCATTCTCCACCTGAGCTAGCTGCGGTAGACATCGTATACATGATTACGCCCAGATCCTGGCTTGCCTTATAAAAAACCTACCCCGCACACAGCGAACTAGAGGTGAAGGAAATTTATCTCAGAGAATGTACCAGGACTACCTAAATCCTGAGTGGAGAGCTGTTTGTGCTAACCAAGCGTATGCTACTATAGATGACCTGTACGATGATGGTCCTGCTATTCATCAAGCCATCCAAAGAGATCTCCCGAAACGTCAGACGAAACAGTTAACCTGTGTGACTGTGCTCCATATCGGAATTGAACCCGTGGAAGGAACAGAGGTGTCCGTGAAAGATTTGAGGCGGAAAAATAGGCGTCGTCTGGTTTGCCAATGGAGAAATCTGGAGGTATAGATTTCTCAAAATCAAGGAGGAAGCCGTAAGGTGGTCGATCCGATGTGATGGGAAGTGTCTCAGCCAGTCTCTGTTTGATCTCGTCACATCGTTTGTTCAGTTCTCTCTCCATGACATATCGAAAGAATGCTTGAGTCTGAGGCGATTCCAGGAAGTTCCGTTCTGGAAGTCATACAAAGTTAACTCGGCTTGAGATAAATTCATGTGAAAGCTACATACCAGGACGATATGAGCCACATGCCCTTCGGTGGCGTGGCCAGTCGAGCCTTTGGCATTTCCGTGAACAGTAGAAAGCGATTTTGCAACCAGCACAGCGCGAGATCTTTGTTGATGTATGTACTGTATCACACTATATTGGCAATCTGCCTTAAACTCATATCAAATATTCGTAAGAGAAAGAAGATCACCTTAGCATACCAACATTGAGGTTTGTAACTCCCCTGCAGAGAAAATTCTACATGGACAGCGGTCACCCAGCCAATAGCATCTTCCAATTGTGACCACGCTGATCTGATTTTCGCGTCCGTGATTTCCTGTAAAATGGTTGTGCTCACCGATGGCAATTCTATTCGTCGCAGAACGGGTCGATGTATTGAATTGAGACGCAGTATTTGAATGAGATTTTCAACAACATTGAAAAATTGGGGAGAAAGGTCGGGGTGGATAGCGCTCTTCAGCAACAACGATAGGAGGTCGTATTGTAATGCATAAATGATCCAGGAGTGTCCATGGGCGCATTTACTGACATAATAGTACATGAACACCAGTACAAGAACCAAAGCCGTAGTCTCTTCGGAGGGCCGTTCAAGATAAGTAGAAGTCAATTCTGGTGACGAAAGGAGGAAAGCAAGAGTTTTACAGAGATACGATACAACGAGTTTAGATGAAAGTCCTCGATATATTTCGGGGCTCCTCAAACATAGTTCGAAATAAATGTTGAGAAAGAAGCGAAGGGATAGCGACCATGGTAACCCACCCCGAATACCCATGTAACCAGGTTGAAACAATGTATGAGCGGCCCTATTCTTGTCGAACCCGATTACATCATAGAATTCGTGTATATTTGATAGGGGAGATTGAAGGAGACGATGTAATGTCTCTGTGGAATAGCGTAATCGTTTCTCCAGGTGTTCTGGTTGTGGTGGGTTTTTCGCGTGATTGATGAATATCGCGGCACATAGCCCCAGAAGTCCTTCACTCGAAACAATACTAGGATCAAGTGGAGGCTGTACTGCGAGGTAGATAAGGTGTTCTATCGCCGCAGAGAGAGCGTACGTGCGGTCAAAATCTGATTCATCCCACTCAAGAACAAGTCTGCGATAAAGAACATCCAACCATCGCCACATCTTCGGCCATGCGGACACGAAGAATTGCTTGAGATCCTTGATTTCCTTGCCAAGAGGAATAAGAACTAGCTGGAACGCATGCACAGCCTGGATGGCAGCAGCTACGTCGTCATATGAGATAATCGTAGGGGGTGCAGAGTCAAATTGCGCAACATAAAGCTGAAGGATATCAGGATGTTGTTTTAAAGACGGATATTTATTGTCCAGCATAAACGCAATGGCAAAGATATATGCTTCAGGTTCCTTGTGCGCCTTTTCTAGGAGATCCTTACGTGTAGTGAGGTGTGTTTCGACATACAGTAAGAGGAACAACTTACCTTGAGTTCCTGAGGTAGTTGATGTTGGGACGACGGGCCTTCGACCGTGTACATGTCTAGGTCGAAGTCAGGTACAAAGTAATGAGCACAAACGTTGGTGCGGGACCTTGCGGGACTCTCCGAAAATACGAAAAATGAAATTTCGTGGCTACATTACGTAAGTATCAACGATCACACAGTCGTCATCGGTGACATCATCCGAGTCTTTGCTCGAGAACTCGAACGCTGCCCCATCATCTTGAAGACACTGAAGCCCTACGGAAACATTTGACGTAGGAACACGTGGGCTTCTCTGAAGTGTCTGGGAAGATACTGATTGAAATCCCTGCCACGTCCGATGAGAGGATGAGCCGATTGCGTGTTCGGAGGAAATATGATTCCTAGTTCATGGTTGGATATCCGATAAGTGAATGTACGGCTCGGATGGCAATGGCTCGAAGAAGCGCAATCTTACACCACATCCAACCAGGGTTTCATAAAACAGTCCGCACACCCTAGCCACCACCTTGTCCGTACATTGACCGATGAGTAAGTATTCTTCAGACTCAGACCGTCGGGCTTACGAGTTCATTATCGACCTCAGTAGTCTCCACGCGGTGTAATTAAATAAACAACTGAGGGTCCGAGTAAATATACTGTGAAATAAGATTTAA
The DNA here is from genome assembly GCA_017657375.1 of Termitomyces sp. T27. Lineage (NCBI taxonomy): Eukaryota > Fungi > Basidiomycota > Agaricomycetes > Agaricales > Lyophyllaceae > Termitomyces > Termitomyces sp. T27. The sequence goes on along the minus strand of JAGGAW010017311.1, from coordinate 10,293 downwards.
AGTTAAGTATACTTAGTAAATAACATAGGCCTGCCTCGCAAAGGTGGCGGGAAAGAATAAATAAAGTAGGTAAAGGAAGGAATTTCAGACATACATGTGAGACGCGGTAGGGTCGACCCTCGACAATGATTTAGTATCAAAATATTATCTATGTATAAAAAATATAAATCTGCCACGCTCTTGAAATCAGATTGCACACGACAGACAATAAGAACATAATAACTCACCCCGGACCTCGATCACCAGGCCATCTTCGCTATAGGACCCTTAGGGAACGTCCTCACCAATAACTTCCTTATCTCATCCATAAACAAAATACCCAATGCCAGCGGCAGCGGAATAACCCAAAACTCCACTGGGACTGACGCCGTCCCAAACAATTTCTGCATCCCTGGAACTTCCGTTACAAAGATCGCAATAGCAAACGCAAGAACGGTGCCGACGAAGATCCAGGGGTTCCTCCTCTGCTTACGAACGGGGTCAGCCTGGAGGATTGAGAGACGTTTGTTACGGACGGAAAGAATATTGCCCCATTGGAGTATGACGATGGTGACAAAGCATACCCCTTGTCCGACTGCGTTGAAGTGATTTAACTCGTCCTGAGTGTGTCCGTAGAAGCCGTCGGAGTATTTCTCGAATGCCAGAAACAAGGCATGTGCAGGGATACGAGCATACTTCCACATATAGAGGAAGAACATCGCGTGCGAGGTAATGGTCTCCATCATGCCGATGAACAAGTATGCTTGGCTATAAATCTTCAGATTGATGAGATGATCCTTTCTGTGGTTGCGCGGCGGAAGCGTGAGGAGGTCAAATTCCTCCTTCTCCATGATAAGCGAGAGGCAGGGCGCGAGGTCCGTGAAGCAGCAAATAATGACCATAAGAAATGGAGAGAGAGGAAGGGGGACACCTAGGTAGACGTTTAAAATGACAGGCCAGGCTTCGGACCAGCTGCCTGACGGCAGGAGATACGCAATGACCTTCTGCAGATTCTGAAATACCAAACGCCCAAGACGAATACCGTCGATGATAGAGTTAAAGTTGCCCATGAGGACAAGATCAGCAGCCTCAATCGCGACATCGCTCCCAGAGATGACAGCAACACCGACGTCGGCGGCTTTGAGTGCCGGAGCATCGTTGACTCCATCCCCAGTAACCGCAACGACATTGTCTCGTTTCTGAAACGCAGTAACGATGCTTAGCTTCTGCTCAGGTGTCGTTCGTGCAAACACGATTTCCTCATACCGGGTAACGATGTTCCAATGACTCTCTGTGAGCATCACCAAATCCTTCCCTTCCAACATGAGACTCTTTTGGATTCTGTTGGCAGGATCCCGACAGCTGGGAAAAGGTCCGCTAGACATCTTGTCCATCCGCTGATTCATTTCGGTGAAAGAGTCAGGCTCGGCATGAGTGGTGATAATCCCGATTTGTCGTCCAATCGCAGTGGCAGTCAACCCAAAGTCTCCAGTAACCATAAAGAACCTGATACCAGCTCTCCTACACTCTTTCACGGTATTCGCAGACTCAGAACGAGGGGGGTCCATGAGACCCAAGAGCCCGACAATAGTCAACCCCTCGATCCCGTTGCTCATGATCTCGGTGCTGAAGTCGTTTGAGCCGACGGGGGCGTAGGGAGTATAGTAACGCATGCAGAGAAGGATGACGCGTTGACCAAGGCGGGACCACTTCTCTTGAGTCGCGATGAGCTTAGCTTTGGCAGCCGAGTTAAAAGGCTGAATACCATTCGTGAGATCAGAGAAGAAGGATATGCAGTTAGGGATGAGGACGTCCGGAGCGCCCTTGACGAAGATGACACTTTCCGGGCGTTCTTTGGAGACTTGGGAAGATGGGGAGTACATGCTGAGCATCCATTTGTTGCTCGAGTTGAAGGGTATTTGGAAGACCTCCGTATTGGAAGCGCGTATAGCGGGTGCATCGCCAAAGGACTCGACAAAGCGGAGGATCGCGCCGTCGGTTGCGTCGCCATTGATCTTCCGATCTTCAAGAGGAAGCTCAGCTGTAGCCCCATCGAACGTTGCACCGTTGCAAAGAATCGCAGCATGGTGAAGGCGCCGAAGTGCAGCACGCTCCCCAGCCAAGTCGTCCGGAAACATCTCCCTAAACTGTTCGGCTGTATATGTTGCGTCAACAAACCCAACGGACACAACGGACATCTTATTCTGCGTCAATGTGCCAGTTTTGTCTGAACAGATGACAGTGACGCAGCCTAGAGTCTCAACTGTGGAAAGGGACTTGGGGAGGACAGAGACGGCTTTCATACGACGAGCGATGAGAGAAAGAGTGAGTGTAACGGCAATGGGCATTCCTACAGGGATGAAAGCAATGGTGCTGCCCATAACGTTATTGAGCATGCTCACGAGGCTCATGAATGCGAGATGATCACGATGAAGCCAGGCAAGCCACACAATAAGGATGCTCAGCGCGAGTATGATAGTGAACAATAGGATGATGCGGACGAAGCGTGCAATTTCCTGCTGAATGAGTGTCGACTTGATTTGAGTTGTAGTTGTGAGCTTGGATATGCGGCCCATGACAGTTTGGGTGCCCGTGAGTACGACGACGCCTTTTGCATGCCCGTTGGTGACGTGCGTTCCCATGAGAGCGATATTGGGTGCCTCGAGAAAAGTCTCGCCTAAGGAGTCAACGTTGCCTTCAATCTCCTCCGACTCGCCTGTAAGCCACAGCGCGATCAAATCGTACATCGCCAGATGTCTCGATCAACCGCATATCAGCGGGAACTCTATTGCCAACATGTAGGATGACGATGTCGCCGACAACGAGCTCCGATGCAGGCATTCTGATAGTCTTACCTTCGCGGATGACGACACATTCGGATGGGAGGAGGTCGAGGATGGAGTTCATGATACGACTAGTGGACCAGTCCTGGAAGGCTGAGAATCCAGCATGGGTGAAATTAACGATAATAAGGAGGATGGCGAGGGCGAGGTTCGTGGGGGAAGGTGGGTTACTGAGAGGACGCCAGCAGATAAAGAATACGATGACGCCGACCCAGAGAATAGAGCAGAAGCCACCAAAGATATGTCCCAGGAGCTTCCAGACGTACTTGGGTTTAGTCTGAACTATAGTATTCTTCCCGTCTCGCTGGATAACGCGAGCTGCAGCGACGTTGTCGAGGCCACGGTTCGCAGTCGTATACAACGTGTCGTAGAGCTTCTCAACAGAGATGTTGTGAAAGGTCAGCTGCTCAAAGAAGTTCGTCATATCATCTTTGAACTTTCCCGAATGTTGAGCCACATTGTCCTTAGATTTTCCTGAGTGCTGAGACTCTGCTACTTGGATAGAGACAGTGCGGAAGCAGATGGGGAGGGAGAAATCAGGATCGGCAGAAGACGAATGGTGGTTGGCAGGTTCATAAGACACAGGGTGGATCTCTTGAATATCTCCAGAACGCGGCTTGACAGTTGAAAACTTTTCTTCGTCAGATATGTTGGTACCAATACCCATGATGGCACTGTGAAACATGATCAATCGAGCACAGGAACGGGCAACTGACATCTCACAATCCGAAGGGCTTGTAACTACAAAATGATTTGAGAATTACGCAAGAGATTATAAGGCCTGGTACACGAAAGAGAGTCAAGGCTTCTTAACGAAGGAGAAGACCCAAATCAAACTTACCGGATGCACAAGAGAGAACTGGGAGCACTGTCCAACAGTCGCGTCATAAATAAGGCCGTTGTGGCACCGGCTACTACCCTTTAAGCATTCGCGGTTGTGGCGGATCTTGTAATATCTTAGCAAAATAGAATCCCCGCTGACGCATTCCATCCACATTTTTGATCGCCCTAATTCACTTTGACTACCGCAATAACGCATGTCGCAGTCTTCTGCGCAGCTGGCAGATGTTCAACCCCATGTGACAATCTAAAAGCACTGTAGTACTAGTCTCCGATGGAACTAGTTACGTACGAATTTTCCTTGGTCCGGCAGAAGGCTTCAAGGACCGTATTCCTCGTGAGAATCCTTATAATGGCTATGTACTGAAGTCAGGGAAGGACAACGTTAGCTTGGATAGCTCCAGTGTGGCAATACGTTCAGGGGGGCGTTAAGGCTGTTTGACAGTGTTAATAAAGTAATCGACTAACCTATCATATTCAGTAGGTGTCCAGATCTTCGTTATCAGTTGACTGGTCAGCTTGCGTGTGATTTAAGCAAAAGGGGTGAGTGCCCTTGGATTTCCTCACATGTGTTGAGAACCCTTTTCTGCCTCTCCAAACACGAACTCACGTGTTAAAACTCTCTTGACTTCTACTTACGACATTGGCTATTCACTCTAAGATAGCCTTTCGCGTTGAGCACTGAGACATAGGAGGGACTCGGAGTGATGCTCGAAGAATCCTCGAGACCGGTCTATGGAGAAATCGATTACGGCAGAAGATCTGCATGACACCTCCCTGGTGTGTTTAACCTCCAGCCCGGGAGCACCAAGTATCGCCGAGTGCGTAAGTAACCGTGTATTGAAAGAAAAAGTTAAAAATGATGTTATCGCTTGGTTATCACTTGGTTATCGCAGTACCTATCGCAGGCAAGTCAGTGGACTCATTACATCGTCAAGTAGCTTTGATTAGTAGCCCGTATCAGATGTCAAATTGTTCCGAAGTTCGTGCTTGGTCATGGCACCCAGGGTGTAAGGTCACTTACTTCTGACGAGGCATTTACATTTTCTTGTCTCAACTCCAACCCCACTATAGAGCTTTCTCTACACTCGTCAAAGCGAATGCCCTATCAATCAATGGTGATACTCAAATTTGACCGCCTCTATTTCGAACTCCTTTGGAGTCTGGTTCTCAGTTGTACGTCGTCTTTTTTTCTTGATGAAGTTGGTGAAAAGGTTGTTGTGACGAGAGACTTACATAGGGAGACGCTATCGTTGAGATAAGTGTAACTTCGGAGCGAATGATGGGATCTATGAGAGGCCTGCACATGATGTGAGCCTGAGGACGTCCGAGTTCGATTTCAAAACTTGACTGGTCTTCCAGTCTGAAGTAAGTGCATTTTCTTCAGACTCCTCTTCATACGAAAATAAGCGACGTTCTGGCTCCTAATTTTGGGTGGCAGAACGTGAAGAGATGTGGATTGAGCCAGACACAATTTCAGTATCATATTCAATTTATTATTTGATTTTTTTTGAATACCGTGTGACCTGCTAAGTACATCATGATGCTACATATGTACATAATGATGGCTGTACCCCTCTCTGACAAAATTGCCACCGATCATCAACACCTCTCGAGCGCTTCTGCCAGCACTCATGGCAACCACAGAACCCACTGAAGAAAGAAAGGCTTTACTTTCGCAAAGTGTTCCAGGTATTGAAAGGGTTAAAGTCGAATCTGGCGTCGGAACCGACACAAAACACGACAAAGTCCCTGTCGACAAAGTCCCAGTGCCAACCGAAGATGGCTCTCCACCCGATCCTCGGTTCAATCCACCCATACCTTCGCCGTTCAAACGCGCGGCTCTCATCGCTTTCACTGTATTTCTCTTCTGGATCGCGTTCAACGTACGAACGTCGCTTTGGAAGAACAATCGCGAGGCCAACGTCATCTATGCGTCTCGGTGAGGTATCTTTTATTTTCAGACTTGTCCTTCTTTTCATCTATAAATACTAGGTACTCTAATGAACATAAGTTCCGTCCTGCAGCGAGCCCTATAATTACGGAAACTTTGAAAGATGGTCGCGTGCGAATAAGAGGAGCAGCGCCAACAGCGACACCTGTGCAAACGCCGACTCCTATTCCCAGGAAAACAAACAGGAAGAAAACGAGGAAGGGGAGGATTTTAGGGAAGAAAGATGGGAGGGTAAAGGCGCGAAAGTGATGAGCCGCGTCTTGGCTGTATGGACTGGTACGTGAAGGCGGTTTTTGCAAGGTTGGGGAGAACTAAGCCTTTTTATAGCTCCGTAGTCTAAATACATGTATTTAGGTATTCTGGACTATTTACGGCTGGCTGTGTCAGCTCTGTGTTATCCAATAATTGTGGAAACCTTGCTATGCAAGTCAAATCGTGAACAGCGAACGATCCCTCCAGTGAGAATCGACAGACGACTTGTGTTTGTTGCTCATCAAGACATATAGCAACAACTGCATTATCCGACTGTACGTGTCATTTACGACAACAGTGAAGGTTTTGCAATCCGATCTGAAAATCTTAACGAACGTCAGCCGTGGGTGAAACTACGATATGCGAGTAAAATGATATCGTAGGTGGAACTGTCATTATGTGGTGATCAAAACTATGGACTCAGTTGTATCTATGCGGACAGTCGATAAATTTGCTCCCTGCTTCGAATTCTTGGGCCCGCGACCCAGACGATACTTAGACTTTCCAATCTTCGCGATGAGAAACTCTTCCCTGACGTCCTCTCCTCAAGTACGACAAGGAGCGTTGCTTCGAGCCGACCGGGTGGGCGTAATGATGAGCAATTTCTGCATGTGCAAAATATCACTTCTCAGACTCAAACGCAATTACCCTCAGGCTGTTACTAATTCGGTATGTTGTCAGGTAGATCGGTGCGGTGTTGAGTCAAGACTTGGAAATTCATCAAGTTCTGGTTTTGGTATGTGATGTAGGCTGGGTAATTACTTCCAGGGCATGATTTTCAATTAATACCCTTACAGTGTCCAAATTCGTAACATCTGGTTTCGAGACTAACCCCTACTAGACCCATTGGTTCCGCGCCAGGTACCTTGTCGGTTTTCGTAATCCCCAACTTTCCAGCTTATGTCCCTCAAACAGGCCGAGTGCCTCGATTCGTAGAGAAGTGGGTCTATCCATATTTGGGACTTTCCCAAACGGGTTTATCGACAGCTAATGCCATTCCTATTCATGGTGGGAGGGATGGGACCAGGGATAAATCAGAGAGTGTGGTATGTCTTGTCATTTCGTCGAACCAGATCGAACCGCTCATGTCTCGTGTGATTGGGGTCTGGATCCGGGCTTAAATGCTTAGGTTCGATCTAGTCTAATCTGGTCGATTTAGCAAAGAGAAAGCCGACTTTGACTTTCAATGACAAATTCGACGACTCTTCGGAGAAAGGTTAGCATGGTCAAAAAGTGTTGAAGCTTGACCGCGATACTAGTTACGAAGATTGAGTGTAGCAAGACACGATGCAACGGTAGGGGAGGGCGAACTAGTCTCATGATTTTGTTTCCATTTCCGAACGATAAACCGTACACGCACTTAACACGCACTGAACATACTGAAAAGATGAGTCATTCGTAGACTGATGTTCAAAACATGCTTGATGTTTTAAGTATCATACGTACATCGCCGATGATTACTTACGTTCGCATCAACCCAGTTTTGATCTAGTGTTTCGGCAGCTATTGTCCGCATATATTTGATCTGAGGCACAACTCAGTATATAGGTCTAACGCAAGCAAATATACGAGCTGCCTCACCAACTTTCTTTCCTTCATTCAGCCCTCCGTTCAGGGCGGACTTTCATTTATGAGAGCCAAGTCGTGAGGGAACTGGCCATCCTTGGAGCCCAATTCAATTACTTACGGGGGGATGACACCAAGACATGGTACTAAACTTTGAATGTATTGAATGAACGATGTCAGAAAGATTCCCCAAATAGATTGAAGAAAATATGATCAGTGGAGTGGAATTTTGTCTACGGTCTTCCTGCCAATCATCCATGGAGGATCAGCAACCAGCGATGACAGCCAGGGATTGGATAGGCATCCAGCAGTAAATTTGACATCTGCCTCTCGTATGTTACCCATTAGGGATCGACCCATACGGCACTGAGTATCCAGCGTTCAATACGAGCAATTCTTCTCTTACCCTGTCTTCCTCCAATACAACGCCGAATGACCCCCTAGAACTAGGATGAATGGGGTGAACATAACAATATCTGGGACCTGAATCTGGGAATGTGAGCCAGCGATGATTTTTGATAAGGTCCTATCAGTTTCACGCCAGATACCACCGTCATCTCCGTCTCTTTAGCCCATATCGTGCAGGAGGACATACTGAGTCCTCCAGATTTGTAGTACTTACCTCAATTCACTTGTTTTGCAGGAGAGGCAATTCCCGCCAAGCATCTATTAATGATGATGTGTTAACCGCGGAAACTCTAGGAAAAGCTTACAGATATGCGAGATGAGAAACGTGAATAGGTACGTTCGAGCTTCTGTATCCGTGCTTGAGTTTTCAGCCAGAACGAAGCTTGTCAAATTCACGAACGTGACGTTCTTGCCACCCTATATATTATTCACAACGCATATTCCGGCATACACCAGATCGGAGCTCAGTACCCAATGCTCACGCAGGTTCGTAAGTCTCTTAGAGGAAAGTGAGGCCGTATTGTTCATCGCCTACCGTCGTAGGCATTTATGGGACACGGCGCCATCATCTCGACTAATGGGCGTGGGCCATCCGCTTTATACGATCTGTCGGGGTTCCCCATAGCTCCATCATATTGCTCATAGCGTTACGACGTGTACAATCGGACAATGTTTGACGCATATTATATCGATCCCCTGCTAGCTATAAATTCACAGGGCGAATATCCGAGCCTGCCTTGTTAGTGGAGAGAGGATGAACCTCGAATACATGTTCGATCGATGTATCAGACTACACCCTTGTCTGACGATGAGACAGAGAAAATGGACGAAGAGCAAATGGTCCGAGTCGCTCGACTCCTTGGGTTCATTATCTTCATCCGAACCGTCACTGAGCTCGTCAAGACCGGTACTGGAAAACGATTTCTACGGCGTCATGCCAAAGAAACTTGCTCTCTCTCATTTCAATCGACGTCGCGCACAATGATTCTGCAAAATACATCTGGGTCGCCAACCGCATCATGCTACGTTATGAAAGATCATCGCTCGAGATCTTCGACAGCTGAACTCCATAATCGTAATGAGCCTGCAATAACTCCAGACATGAGGCATCTAACGCTGATTTTGGACTCGACAGGCCAGATTGTTGGTGTTCACCCGTCATCCGAGGGTCCACACAGAGTTTGTATCTGTCGAAGACGTCCTGAGGCGCTGGAGGCGCTAACCAAGTGCACAGGGGTGTCGCAGTCTGAAAGTCGCCAAAGTAATTTAATTATATGAATATGTGCTGTGAATGATAGGGGAGACCACAAAGGTCAAATGTGGTTCGTTGCTCGCACGACGAGTTTCATAAGCACATTTGATTTAACGAGGTGTATCCGCAGCCTGCAGTAAGGAATAGGAACAGTTAAGTCACAATGGATGGAGAGATAGTGGAACCATTAACATCGGATATATTGTACGTCAATCGTAAGTAAGCACTCTGCTCAAGTTGGGATCAAATTGGAGGCACGACCATGACTCAGGGAGGTGACATCTTCAGACAAGACAGTCTTATACGAGGATATCATCGGACGAAGTTGATAGTATGCATCGTTCGCGCGCCAGTTTTCAGACGTGTTCAAGGCGTGGAAATGTCAATGTCTATATCTAGTAAGTAAATTCAACAATCATTAATCATTGCCGAGTCGGAAACTCAAGAATATACTTTGAACATACTGTGAACATAGTGTTTATTCTCTAAGCTTCGAAATTCAAGTTATCGTTCTTTGGGGCATGGGGTTTTGTCCTTTTGGAATACGAAAGGTTCTTTCGAAGTTTTATATTGACTTCCTCAACACTTCCTGAATCCTGTAAAAATGCGATTATGTTGATTATACAGTGGAATCTCGTACGTACTTTGCTGATGAACGACGAATCCATGCTCAATCGTTCACCAGAGAAGCCGCAGTGAACTTGAGCTGGTACCGGTGGCATTTCGGACACATGGACGAGGCTGCAGGGAATCGCGATGTGATCTATTTCTCTTCGCTGATCGTATCATGGCCCGTACAGGAGACAGTTATTTTTGGTGTTCTGGCAAGCTCATGGCTATCTTGTGCATTCTACTTGAATGATCTCCGAATATCCACACCTACTATTGCCATAACCAACTTCGGCCGCTGGTTCGCAGTATTCATATTCACCCTTGCCTACCTATACTAGTATGTTTTCTATCAGACGGCTTGGCTGTTTGGCACTAAACACTAATACTATCGTGTCCATAGTGTTTCAAAACTTTTTTGAAACCATGAATAGAACAACATCGACGATACCTTCAACCAATTGAACTTGAGCGGTCAGTATGATAATGTCTATGCTGGCCTTCTGTAATGTTACTTTGACAAAAAGTAAGTAGGTGGTGGTGTCGGAACGAACCCGGTCGTGGAGGTCCCAAAACCATAGTGTTTCAAA
>JAGGAW010017310.1:0-17647 GCA_017657375.1 Termitomyces sp. T27 | reverse complement strand
AAGGGGGAGTCATCATCAGGAAAAAGGAGGACTGGCTTGGAGGTGATGGCTAATTTGAGGGCATCAAAGGCATCTTGCTGTGGTGCTTCCCATTGCCATGCATAGTCCTTGATGGTAAGGTCAAAGAGTGGACATGCATAATGAGAGAAGTCCTGGATGAATCTCCAGTAGAAGTTCATGAAGCCCAAGAAGGCCTGCACTTCCTTCTTGTTTTTTGGCTCTGGCCACTCCACCAGGGATCAAATACTACACCATGAACTCACATCTCTTATAATTGAAACATGCATGGTGACATCTACCTTGAAGCATGTAAGGCACTCAATATTACACCAAACAGCTGTGCTGTTTCCAGTTCTCAGGACAACAATGATGATGATTGAAATAAATTGGATGGGTATGTGCAAGCAGTACCAAAATGGACTCCTGGGGGGCTTCTTGACCACATTGTAGAATTTATTGTTAGTGATGATCAGGTATGTTCTTTTACATTTATTGATTCAGGCTATATACACATTAAAATGTCATTAGGCTTTCTGTCTTGTTGAAAACCAGTCTTTCTGCTGTGGCCATCTACAAAGGAGTCAGACATCCCAGGATGCACCAAACTTCAAGAAGAGCTCTACAAGGCCAAGGTTGTTGAGCAGCACCTCAAAGAACAATTCAAGGTTCATAATTATTATGAAATGCAGACTATAAATTTATGGTTCAACAGTCAGTTCCTGGTGAGATCTCAATCACATTTGATGCATGATATGATCCATATCTTGCCAAGACCACACACTATATCCACTCAATGGCAGAGAACCCAAATGACTGGAAGCTTAATTCTGAGCTTTCCAGTTTTACTGCAATCAATGGTAATCACAGAGGCTGAAATACAGCTGCTATGATCATGAAAGTTGTTGACCACTATGGCTTTTGAACCAAGGTTCTTCACATACAGATATAGAGTGTCATACAGTCTAGTGTGGCCCCACATTGTAATGTATGATACACAGCCAGCAGAGTCCACTGGACTGTAGTGGAACCACTACAACATAGTGTATGCTACATAGCAGCAGAACATATACAATGTGTTGTGTCAGACCTGTCCAGCAGACCTTGCCACCAACAATTGTAATTCTATCTATCTATAAGTCACCAATTTAGTTCCTCTGCTGCTAGGATGGATGGCTCCATTGTCCATTGCTTTTGTGCCTCAATCCATCACTGTAACTTGGTTGTCGGGTCTACATCACCTTCTGAATATAGAATTTAATACCCCTAACTGGTTCTTCTGCTTTAACCAATACCCTACATAGTTTCTACATAGAATTTTGATACAATATCCATCCACATATCCCAACAGGATGGATGACCAATTATGACAAGTTCATTGTGGGCTCATTGTCCATACCATTCACTATTCTCTCTGAGCAGGTAGAAATGCTTTCCCTAGTCCATTGTCCATAGACTTACAGAATTTATCCATAGGTTGATCTTCAATGTATATAATATATATAATGAGTGGGATGGACAATGGACAAAGTTTGTCATAATGAAAACATGGATGGATGGCAGAGCCCTCAACAATGAGAAATCCTGTTGATGGAATGGACAACAGACAAAGTTCATCATGAAAACATGGACAGATGGCAAAGCCCTTAATGATGAGAAATCCTGTCGACGGGATGGAGAACAGACAAAGTTTGTCATGTAAACATGGATGGATGGCAGAGCCCACAACTTGGTCCTGCCCATTTACATGGTCACATGATCATGTCCTTTTTTTTCTTGTTGACTCCACTACCAACCTCACATCTGCTACTCCAGTTTGTCCAATGGAATGCACTCTAACACCAAAAGCCCTGCTGATAGAGAACATGTCTTCAGACCTCTGTACTTCCTTCACCATGCATCACACTGAAGTAGTGAATGCCATTCATGCAGGAGACATTGGGGCTCTCAAGGCAATGGAAAGGTCCCTTGTAAGTCTAGATCTTATCACCTCTTCCCATTACACACCTGTTCACATAGCATCTTCCAGTGCCACTTATGGCACAACATTTAAAATCCAGTGATGTGATGCGAGATGCTCTCGTGTATTCCATGGGGCAACAAAACTTCAAACTTTGATTTTCGGTGATAATTCTGATGATGACAATATCAACAATATCATACCATGGAAGCAGCTTACACATCTGCATCTTACGCAACACCAGTATAGTGACGCAATTTGGCTTTCCCTCCTATCGGACTCTTGCCAAAATCTCCAAGAGGCGTCGATATTCATTGCTGCCCCGGATAGTGAAATAACATTTGTCGAAGAGGCCAGTGATATGATGGATAGCATTTATGAAAGTCTTTCAATGCTTTGATTGCGAATTGGCTCCATATCGCCGGAAAATTGCAAAATGGCACTGGATATTCTTTCCAAATGCCAGTTCCCCGTGCTTACTTCCCTCGATCGGCTTGGACCCCAACCACCGACCTTTCTCCCTCCCATTGACTAATTATCCAATATCACACCGGTTTCCCAACATCTCCGTCTTATCGCTATCCCCCGCCCTGTTTGATCTGAAGGAATATTTCAAGATCCTATCCATGTGTACTGGACTTGAGGTATTAATGGTGTCTTTTACGACGCACAGTTCATTGCATCCCTACAGCGCTGATCCTGTCATACATCTGAATGCCCTCTGGACTGGGTTGTCCCACAAAGACTCACAGGATCTCGAACTCGATTTACCTTATCTCAGCCGTTTCACTGTTGCATTTGATCATACATACCCGCAAGAAGCTCGGCGGTCAGTTAATGCTCTCCAAGACCTCGTTGAGAGCTGGGCAGGAGATAAGGAGCGGATGGATGTCCTAGAAGTTGTTTGCATACACGTGGCAGACAGTTATTACTGCCAATGGTTTGATGAATCTTCCAAAGAAGCTCTCAAGCCGTGGATACGGGGCGTTTCTGACAACGCAGTGACAAAGGGCAAGGAAGGATTTCTCCTGGAAATAATGTCGTCGTTTGTAAAGCCGGTTTGGTATACTAAAACTAATCAGAGGAGTACTCGCCATTACAAAACATTGCTTTCCACATCACACGTTGCATGGGACAGTAGGGTGAGATACATGGTGTCGACGGTCGAAAAATGATGTTGAGCGTCCAGCACCAGGGCCCGGTGAGTGCCAGATAGCCAAATCTCTGCGAGCCGCTGGACTTTTGTACGACCGTCCCAAATGAAATGACCCGCTGACCCCCGATCAATTCCAAAACCACACCAGAGGGGGCGCTTCCAAGCATTTTCGAAGTATAGGGCAGACGGATTGCTGGAAGCAAGACCATTGGTGTAGTGTTTACATGTCCGAGTCAGCGGTGCGCTCGATCTGAGTGTAGAGAACCCGGACCCAGTCAAGTGTATGAGATACGCGCGCATGCAGGGAATGATAAGATAGGCAGATGGTTCATGTAAATGCCATATGATGCAGCGCAGCGAGCAGCAAGGCGGTGTTGGAGTGAACGCGGAGAGTGTCGGTGGGCAGGAGATGAACCGGGCTCGAGCCGCCGGCCGCGAGCCCCTGGGTTGTATCTGTTCTCGTTACCCTTCCCGCAGCCTGAGTCCTAGAATTGCGAGTCCCGGCGAACTACACCATACTCACAAAGCACACAACAGAACAGAACAAAAAAGTATATTGACAACGAAACAGAGACAGTTGTAAAAATACAGCAGGGTTATAAGTCAGGAGCAAGAACAAAGGGCAAGGCAAAGGGCTACAGCAGGGGGGGCAAGAATCGGTATATGGCTACAGTGGGTAGGGGAGGGCATTAAAGTAAAAAGTCATGAACAGACATACAGTAGTGCGGATTATATACTAGAGGAGGGGGTGTCGTAAAGCGCAAGACGGGTAGATGGTGTCCAATGTCGTAACTCAAACTCCAAACGAAAAAGAGAAAAGGATCCGGGTACATCAAACAGCATACTCGGCCTCAGGCCCCTGATCGTGGTACCCCGCACCAGCACCGGCCGCATAACTCTCATCAAACAAGCTCGGCGCGAAGAGGCTCTCGAGCGGGGCGCAGCCCACGCCCATGCCCAGCGGATCGAAGCCCATACCGATGTCCATAGGCATCTCGACCTCATGCGCGCGCGCGGGATCAAACTCCGTCGCCAGCCCCAGCCCCAACGTGTACGCCCCATGGTCCTGGTCCTGGTCCTTCCAGAGCCCGAGCTCCTCAAACGCGGTGATGGTTGAGGCAGATTGCGGGCGCGGGGCGTGCAAGACTGGCGAGGGCGGCGCGGGGGAGCCGGAGTAGGCCGTTGATGGGTTCGAGGGATGGAGCGCGGGGTCGAGCCAGGAGAGGGAGAGTGTTAGGTCTGGCGGGGAGGCGGAGGAGGAGGCAGGTGTGTGTGTGTAGTGGGGGAGGAGATCGAGCGGGCCGAGGGGGGCCGCGTGCGGGTGGAAGCCCTGGTGCTGGTCGTCGACGCCCGGGGCTGAGAAGCCGGAGCCGGAGCCGAGGAAGCTGGGGTTGAAGAGGGATGTGTCGACGTCGGGCAGGGGATCGGCGGCGGGGAGGGCGGAGGGGTCGGCGGGGAGCGTCCATGATCTGTGTGGATGGGGGTGCGGGAAGAGCGCGGGCTGGGCGCTGGATGCGCGGCGTGTGCCGAGCGGGGAGGCGGGGCGCGATGCCGAGCTCGGGATGAACGGCGCGGCGTGCGGGAGCGCGATGCCGTGCGGGTGCGGGTGCGGGTGCGGATGCGGGAAGGCGAAGTGCGGGTGTGGGTACGGGTAGTTCGGCAGGGGGACGGAGGAGGAGCGGCGCGGGGGATACATCACGCCGGCGGGCATCGGGAGGGGCGCGGGAATCGGCGTGCGCGTGCGCATCAAATCGAGCTTGCGCACGGCGGCCGCGAGCTCGTCGCCCTTCTTGCCCTCGAGCAGCAACGCCGCGACCTCCTCGCACCGCCGCTCGTCCTCGATCGACGCGGCGCCTGCGCCCGCGCCCGCACGCTCCTTCTTGCGCTCCTTGTTCTTGTTGTGCACGGGCCGGAAGCGGTAGTCCGGGTACCGCGCTTTGTGCTCTGCTTTTGCGTGCTTGGCTTTGAGCTCCCAGACTTTTTTTTCTTCGAGCGGGAGGGCGCGCCAGCAGTTGCCTGCGGCACCGTCAGATTTAATATACTAGGGAACACACGGCGGCACGCACCGATGATCTTGGACAGCGACCCGTGGTTTGTCTCGATAGTCCCAGGTACATGTTTCTGCCTCACAAAATCCGCGCGGAACAGCATAAACGCGTTCGGCGGTCTGGGGATGTACCCCATCGAGCGTCTCTTACCCGGCGGGAGGCGTCTGCGCGCTGGTGGCGGCGCGGGGAGGTCAGAGGGCGGAAAAAGCGCAGTTGATGGGGACGCGGGCTCGGGCGAGGGGGAAGTGGTGGTGGGGTCGACGTCGTCATCTGAGACGAACGTGACGGGCGTGATGTTTGGGGCGAACGTGACGGGGCGCGGGGAGATGCCGTAGATACCGGCTTTGGCGGGTGTGAATGCTGCGGGCGTGTAAGTACACACACTTGCGAAAGAAACGCGGACTCACAGATGGCGAGCGACGAGCGCCGGCGCTTGGATAGACGGACTGCTGGCATCGAGGCACTTCCAAAGCAGGAGGACAAAAAGAAAAAGATGGCGAGGGAAGGTTTATTGTTCTCAGGACTTTACTTATACGTCGTCCCCATCAGAATCATGATCAGGGTCGCCTTCTCACACTCGCCCCCCGGAACCCCTCCCGCCTCGCAACCGCACACTCCCCGCACCGCCCCCGCTTGTTCTCTTGTCTCGCCGTCCATCGACCAACAGATGGCTTACAGATTGCTTTGTGTCTCCCGTCCCGTCCTGTCCTGTCCCCTCCATCCGTCGCCATCATATCTGCACCATCCGGCCTCTGAGTCCGGGGTCCGTCCCCCAGATTTCCGTTTTCGGATACTCCCTTTGTGTGTGCTCGATTTGGAACTTTGTTTGTTCGCTCGTCGTGCCTGGATAGACCCTGCGCGTATGTACGCGACGCGGGAGCCGTGGACTTGAATGGATGGAACTTTGCATCTGTGTTCGTCGATGTCGTTGGAGGAGACTCGTCGTCGTCTGCCAGTGTCGAGTCGTATACATCTATCTATCTATCACGAGTAGACGTTATATCAATCACAGTGGACTCCTCCCTCGGCGAGCCCCGTGTCTCTTCCAAGTTCCCATCCACGTGTCTCCTTCCTTCCTCGCGAATTGGCCTTCGACGCCACCCAACCTTGTTCCACAAACGCCATTTCCCCACCCTTCTTCCATTTCCTCTCAGCGCGCATGCCCGTTGCCTAGAGACGGGGCTTCGTCCGTGGTGTTGTACTTGTACTTCCCGTGGCAGTGGCCATTATATGCTGAACGCTCCTTCCCCGCACCGCGTCAAACTCGCATAAACAGCACAGAGTGTCCTTGGGACCCACGATCCCTTTTAGCGAGAATCAAAAGAAAAAACTCATGCTTCTGATGGATTCTCACTCTGCTCATTCCAGAATCGCGAAAAAATGATGTCAGTACCCCCGCGTTACCCACGCCCGCGCTCATTCCACTTTCGCCACTCTACGTCCTCGCCCCCGCACCGGTCCATCTCAACGCTGCCATCTCCCATCTCCAAGAATAAAAAAAAAAGTACAACAACACACCGCGCCTCACAGCTGCGATTTCGTATGTAGATGTAGCCGGCCACGATCGAGCCGAGTTCCCGGGCCCGGAACTCGATTCTCGATAAGCCTCCGTCCATCATACGGCGCCCACACCGTGACCGGACTTCCGACCTGCTGATCATTCCTCGATCTGCACCAAAACAAGGACTGTGTGGGCCCGGGTACATAGGTCGCGTACGCACAACTTCGCGAGGACGGGGAGTGTACTCTATGTATGGATGTGTTTTCCATCTTCACCTCGATGACGCCATGTCCCGCTTGGACGAGGAACGGGGATGATAGTCCTGTCGGCTCTCTAGTAAGTAAGTAGCAAACCCACCGCCTCCATACAAAGTCTGCTTATCCGCTATTCTTAACAGCGGTTTTGATTCTGAATATGGCTGGGACGAAATCACGACGATGCATCATCGGCGGACAGAGATACCTCGGGCTGATGGAATACCAATAATATCCAACTCGGTAATCTGATGCCAATGATATGATCTAGGACACTACTCGCACTCGAGGTCCATCTTCACACTCAGGGCTTCTGATGGACCTCTCTCCAGAAAAAATGATGTACTGTAAGTATACACCGCCGCTGCAGAGTTCGTTCCTTCACTGGGCCATGGCAGAGTTTGCACTTTGCGATTCCCATCCTACGTCCAAGCCCCTCAAAAACAAAAAGAAAAGACCTCTCCGTCTCTCCGTAGTACCAATAATGTCCAGCTCGATAATCTGATGTCAATGTGATATGATCTGGGACACTCGCACTCAAGTTCCATCTGCTTCTGATGGACCTCTCTCTCTGCTCATTCCAGGGAAAAAAAATGATGTAAGTATGTACCGCCGCGCTCTGCAGAGTCGTTCGTTCACGAGTTTGCACTTCGCGATCTTCATGCCCCCCCCCCCAAGAAAACAAAAAACAAAAAACAAAAGACCTCCCCCCCGTTCTACGCCGCCCCGCTCCCCACCTCCAAAAAGAAATGTAGCGCGCCTCAGATTCGTACGTAGCCGACCCACGGACGATCACGATCGACCTAACTCCGTCCATCATACGGCGCCCACTCGCGGCGCCCACACCATGAACCGCTGATCATGATCATTTCTCGATCTGGACCTGGGGCCTGGGGCGGCGCAACCTTGCGACGACGGGCTTGGAAACAGAAGGGAGGGTGTCTGGAGCTTGGCACGGTTGGGGTACGAGGTGTACTCTTGATTCTATACTCTATATCTTGGGAGGCGCGTCTCAAGGCTAGCTAGCGCTCAAGGTTGAAAGCTCCAGGTTGAAAGCGCTGGTGAAACCCACGATCTTCAACGGGACCCACATTTCAAGTTCCTTTTTGTGTTTTCCAGACATGCCACATGGGCGTCTCTGTGTCTGCGTCTCTGCGTCTACAAATGTACTCAATCAAGGTCTCTGTAACTTTTCCTTGGACCCGGCCTCGCGATGATGGAGAGCCTGTCGCGGTTGGGTTGTCAAGTACTCTAAGGAGGCAGGTCTCAAGGCTAGCGCTCAAGGTGAATTGGAAGCGCAAGCGCTGGTGACCACCGCCCGCTTAGATGGCCGGTGGCTATGTATTATGGACCTTGCGGCGCCCACACTGAGTCATGGACACACTGTGGGCGTCTCAAGGGGGAAAAAGCGCTTATGTATGTGGATGACCGGTCGCTATGGAAATCTTATGTATGTACATACGATTGGCCACCGCGTATGGAGGAGGTTTATTCGCGCTACATACATATCTGGATGAAGGAGAAACCCTATTTCTATCGCAAGTTTTCGTTGAATGTGATTTGGAACAATCGTGAATCCGATATACATACCAATATTTCTTTTGATCAAACGCGGACCCCTCGTCCATCGTCAACCGTCCATGCACGGAGGATCCCACCAACGGAATCGAGGACACACACACGCACAAGTGAGCCCCGTCCTCGTGAGTCTCGTTCTACGGTCCCGCGGTCTCCCAAGCTCGTTCCCGCCCTCGCAACTTAACGTTGAAACTCGCAATGACGGAAGGACTCAGAAGCGATCGGATTGATCTCTGGAGCTTGTTGGAATCTCAGCTCGCTCGGGTGCGCGTTTGGTTGCTTGTTTAAACCGTTCACTGTCGATAAGCCGCGGTGGCTGGCAGTGCTTCAATGGAACGGAGTTGGTAGCGATGGAAATTGAATATTGAATCCTCAACCCAACTGCCCACCTGGCAGCCCACAGACAATATTCGGATGATTCGGATGAACGCACTTTGGCTGGTACGGGATCACGACGAGATATTGATATTCTATCATCCACCGGCGGACAGGTGAATCTGATTATGTACCATCTCGGGCTGGTTGGGACCGACCCTCGTCATGGATGCAAGTTCCGTCTTTACCTCCCGCAAACGCCATGTCGGACTCGGACTCGGACTCGGAAATCTGCAGTACCATCCTCAGGGTTCGAGACTAGCGCTCGAGGTGGCCACCACGGCTTGGATGAGGAATGGAGGAGTCGTGGTCAACACTGCTGATACCTGTTTTGGAAATCGTCAGTTAGGCACCGCCTACGGATGAACGATTATACTGCTTTTCTGTCGAATACGAAACAGGCGAGAGATATTGTTCGTTTTAATCGTCATCAGACAGACAGGCTTACGGATTCAAATCTGATACCATCTCAGCCTGCTGGTTGGGACCCCGCACTCGTCGTACATCGTCCATCTAGTGATCTAATGATCTAGGACACTCGAGTTCCATCTTGACCTCTCACAACTCGAGAGACTCGAAGCTTGGAAGCCTCCGGCCGAAATCGATCCATTGCGGAGCTAGTCGTATGACTCTAAGTAATCTCAGTTCGCTTGGGTTTTCAAGGTAGCCACCGCTTGGATGAGGAACGGAGACGGTAACCTTGTCGGCTCTCTAGTAGTTATGGAAATTGAATCCTCAACTGCCCACCGCCTGCACAGTCAGTTTATTCGTGCTATCCGGAAGAACAGTTAACATCGGTTTTGAATATGGTTGGAACGAGATCACGACGATCGTCATTGGCGGACGGACAGGCTTATGAATCTGATACCACTTACCTCGGGGTGAATATCGATAATGTCCAAGTCAATCATCTGATGTCAATGATCTGGGACACTCGCACTCGAGTTCCATCTTTACCTCTCGCAACGCCATGACAGACTCCGTCGGAAATCTCTCCGATTCGAAATCGATCCGAGTCCACGGCAGATCTTTTTGTATGACTCTAAATAATCTCAGTTCGTTTGGGTTCAAGGTGAACACCGCTTGGATGAGGAACGGAAACGCTAAACATGTCGGCTATCCAGTAGCTATCGAAATTGAATTCTCAACTGCCCACCGCCTACAAAGTCTGCTTATTCGGATGAACAGCTAACATCGGTTTTGAATATGGCTGGAACGGGATTGTGGATCCCGTCGAGATGTTGATATTCTTTACATCATCACCGTCTGCTGACAGGACAATGGACTTGTGAATCTGATACCATCTCAGGTTACATATCGTTCAAGATGATGTTCAACTCGATGATCTGATCGATGTTAATGATCTCGTCGAACACTCGAGTTCCATCTTTACCTCTAGCAACTCGACAGACTCAGGCTTGGAAGTCTCCGGTCGAGATCAGTCCACGAGAGGGGTCGGCGCATTACTTATAATAAGTAAGATCACTTCGCTTGGGCTAGAAAAAGAAGATGGGTTTGGTTGGTTAAACCGCAGTACCCATCCTCACTCGAGGTTGAAAGC
Source organism: Termitomyces sp. T27 (assembly GCA_017657375.1). Classification (NCBI taxonomy): domain Eukaryota; kingdom Fungi; phylum Basidiomycota; class Agaricomycetes; order Agaricales; family Lyophyllaceae; genus Termitomyces; species Termitomyces sp. T27. The sequence continues at coordinate 7,217 of JAGGAW010017310.1, read as the reverse complement.
GAAAGGTAGGTAGCCACCGCTTGGATGACCAGTAGCTATGGAAATCCTTCACTGCCCGCCGCCTACTTAGTCTGTTTATTCGCTATTGGGACGAGCGACCCGGACTAACTACCATCGCTTTTTTGTCGAATATGGCTCGGAACGGGATCGTGATCACGATAGATATCATCCTCGGTGGATAGGACCTGATACCATCACAGTCTGGTTATCCGTCTATGATGATGTCCAAGTCGATGTCAATGATCTAGGACACTTGAATTTCGTCTTCACCTCAGTCAACAACGGCACTCGTCGCAAGCGCTGCGATGGCACCTCCGCCGGAACAGAATGAGGTCCATTGCAGTGTCCATGATGAGCATTGGAGGTTTCACTTGCCTGCAGCCGGTTGGCGTGCGATGATGGGTAGTTGGTATCAATCATTTCGTGTGAAGGCCTTTGTTATTGAATGAAAATGCTTATCGCTCTGAAATGTATCATTCGTTCGCTGTTGATCGATGATCACTCTTCCAGGCCCACGCGCACTGAAGGATCCCTGACTCCATCTAACCTCACAAGCGCTCGACCTCGGTTTCCCTCCAGCAGCTCGCTAGGCGCTCCTCCACTCTCGTTGATCAGATCTGAGTCTCATCATCAATCAAATCTCTTTGTGCCAGCGCCCGAGAGCCTGCGCCGATTTCGTTTGGGATTCTATTCAGTGCCATCGCGAGGTTGACTTACATCACGAGAGGAATCATGATACATAGCGTGAGCCAATCTCACTGGACTGTGTTGATCACTCTCGATACCATACCACGCGCTTCTTCGATGGCACGAACGGGTGAATGGTGGTAGCGGGAACCATTTTTCGATCCGGGATTCGGAATTACAGATACGAGAAAGATGAAGATCTCGGTACCTTCAACTTTGATCCTTTTCATCACGAAGAGATCTTACTTGATCGCTATAAGAATGCCTTGACAGTGGCAGGAGTAATGACAAACTCAGGCTTCGGGCACTCGTCGCTGAATCGTTATGTATTTTGGCCAGGAGAAATGGAGAGATAACCGACGCTACATTAGATGTGACTTTGACTTCTTGGACGTTTGTGTCTTTCCGGATCTGTTCCTCGACCTCTTAAAGTTAAACAAAGACCAGTGTCAGGTACGGATCGCACTCTATAATTTTCGTTCATATAGAGTGAAATTAACAGCATCTTGATAGAGAAATCCAATCTTCCTGGCGACTTTCCTCGAACCCCTAACATCCAATCACCGAAATGAGAAGTACTACGCGGAAGCAACCAAGGCCATGTTGTCCGTTTTTCATGCTGGGGTGCGGAGTTCAAGTTTGATGTCGTGCTCTACTTCCTGGTAACCTAGTTATTTGGTTGTTATCCAACAAGGTTCACGCGCGATTGTATGTCAATTCGCAGCACGGTGAAGTGTTACCTATATCAGCCACACAATATCCGATCTCTGAAGATGAAGGATACATTGTACTATTGCGCTTTCAGCTTAGTCCGACGTAATTTCGTAGTATCCAAGTTGAAGTCACGTAGGCTGAGTTGACACTGGAAAGACTTTTTTTATTTGTTATACTTGAACTTGGTCATACCATCCTAATCGACGTTCTCGAACCGAGTCACTTTGAGCAATACAAGACCATTATCATACTCATTCTCACTTATTATCAGGATATATGTAAACTACTGTGTTGGTTGTGAAACGGCATAGAGGGAAGATTGTCCATACTGAGTGTAAAAACTGACTACTATCATCCGTGGAATCCGAGTTCTAGCCATCTTGACTTAAATGAGTCACCTCGAAGGTGTCCAAAGGAATACCCGTGGGTTAAGATGGCATTACGATTCTAGTATCTGGCATGCACACAACGACAACAGAAAATGAAGAGTACCGGCAGAACACTTGCAAGGACAATGCCAGCGATGGTCCCATGAGATAGCCCCGGTGGCGCATCATCAGGAGGATCAGTGATAGGAATCGACGTTGCAATCGTGACGTTCAGACATTCTAAGGCATTCAAGTCGGTGTTCGCTGGCAGTGGAGTGTCTTGCGCCGTCACGGTCGAGTTAGACCAGGCAGAAGTGTTGTTATAGCCACTCAGTAAGAGGGCCGCCGACGAACTTCGATAATATTGCACGACAGAACCAGGACTAGGCGGTGATGTATCGTTTGCATAGACTGGAACGGGTTGAGGATTTGCAGGAACAACGAGCTGTGAGCAGTTTCTGTTGACCTCGGGTATGACGGCACTCAGGGTAGAATTGTCAGAGTAGAGCTTATAGGAGATGCTTGAATTTGCCTGAGACTGAAATGTCGCCATGGCTAAAGGTCCGCCGAATCTGACTGTGCTCTCAGGAGAGCCATACTACGAGAAAAATTAGCTTCGAGTGATTTCATGATCAGATATGTCTGACCTCTTGTATGGCTAGCTCATACTCTCCAGCAGCACCAATTGCTGCGACCATGAAGACCAAGGGCAGGAAACCGAAAGGGAAGTCGCGCCCTGCCACTCCAGCCGTTGTATAACCTGGATAACCACTTCCGTATTGTCTATAAAGGAGGTCAGCACTTTTTTGACAAAAAAGACACAGAACAGATTACCTGTTGCCATAAATCTCCGTTCGGGTGCCACCACCTATGTAACGACCAGCATAGGGGTTTCCCTTAGGAATTTGAGCGGGCTTTCCGCCTCCTTGGGAGCCCGGAGTTGCAGTGCGCTTTGTCCCCGAAATGGTAATAGATGACTTGGAGGAGGATGACCTGCTTGAGCTCGCTTTTCCTCCTCCCCCTCCTGCTGCTGCCCTTCCTCCTCCCCCTCCCCCCTTGGGGGAACGCTTGCTCAGGAAAGGAATGAACATTTTCAAATCCGTGGCGAAGGTTATGTTGAATATGAACTGAGAAGGATCGAGGGTGTCAAGATTAGTGGCGACAAGGATGCACGCATCATCATGCTTTATAACACACATATGCTAGTACAACATAATTGTAAGAAAAGGCTACATAAAGCCGAACAATGCAAGCGCCCTACAGAGCGCAGCCGTCGTCCCATGAAGGTCTTGTGGCGGTGTGTTGAATAGTACAATACTACAACGGTCGGATGATCTGAGTTAATTATGAATGATAAGCGAGGCCACTCCACTAACAAAAGCATCTGTGGGTTTCGAAGAGTCATGATCAATAGGGATTATGCCACTGTACACACCTTGTTACTTATTGTTCTTATTTTGCGACGTTAGTTTACCACAATTCACTTTAACCAATCCCTCCACTTGAATAAAGTAAGTAGATCATAATGCCGCGGACTCGCATGAAAGCTCTTTGAAGAATAACTGCGATAACGTTGAAGATATGTTCATGAATTAGAGACAAGGGAGGTATACAAAACTATGAACTATATATTCGCTGATTTGGAATTGTGCAGACTGCGTATCAGTTGAGGAGATCATCTTGGGAGAAAAACATACGCACATATCAAGAGTCACACGGTGTCTCCGAATAGAGAAGACAGCGACCAGATAACATACAGCAAGCCTAGAATGCTTATATTTGACATATTTGGCACCAGCAATCCTGCGCCGCTAATGAGAGGGACAGCTTCGCCAATCGTTGTGTTGAGACAGCTGAGGAGATTCGTATCGATATTAGAAGGAAGCGGTACATCTGGTGTCCCCTCCGGCTCGAAGTCTGCAGTATTATTGTAACCGTCGAGAGTCAACGCGACGGTACTTGCTCGGTAGTATTGAACTGTTTGTTCTGGCTGAGGAAGAGACGAAAGCGAGTCATTGTAAGGAGTTGAAGCGAAGGAAGAAGATCCGTTGTTCAAGTTGCTAGAGCAGGAAGCTTGTATATCGCTGATCAGAGATATGGTAGTTGCGTTATCCGCGAGTAGGCGAAATGTCGTGTTGGAGTTTGAGCTCGAAACAAATGTAGCAGTGGTAAGGGGGCCACCAGGACGGCTAGTGTTATCGGGCCGACCGTACTGAAAATGTAAGAGGCTGACATTCTATATCTCAACACGCTAGACTCACCTCAGACGTGTGGAGATAAGCTCCTGCACCAATTCCAGCGAGGCCTCCCCAAGCAATAGGCCAGAATACGAAAGGAAACCCCAGATTGGCAACACCTCTTTGTGAGCCGCCAGGATATCCACTACCATATTGCCTATGATCAAGATGAGATACGCTCTTTTGAATAAATAGACTTACGAAGTGCCATAAACTTCGGCTCTTGTCCCGCCTCCAGATTGGCGACCTGCGAAGAGCTGACCGGGTGGAATAGGAACAGATTTACCGCCTCCTGCACCAAAAGCCGTCGCAGTGTTCGTGGTTCCACCCGCAGAGATTGGGGTGGAATGTTCTGAACCGCCAGCACCACCAGTACTCGAGGTGCCCCCACCTTCCGCGCCGCCTCCCTTCCCGCCTCCACCCCCACCCTTTCTAGGGTATAGTATCTTCACTTTTCGTGGAGCGCGTTTCGATATGAACGGAACGAACATATCGAACTACGATCACGACAAATAAGTTTCAAGTCAGCTACCTGCGGTCAGCTACTTGCGAAAGCCTGGATCAAAAACTTGCATACCCTGGGCAAGTTCTAAGAATATTTTGGCAGCCGTTCCCATGTGTCTTTATATGTTTGCAGTTTTGGAAGTACCGGACTTTAGGGATGCGCCGCCTGCTTACAAAATCAATCGAACACATGACCCGATCGTCATGGGAAGAGTCTGTCAATCGCGTCGAGCACATGGGACTTTCCTGAGGGCGCAGTCTCACTTCTGTATCTCTTCCATCATTGTTGGCTAGTCCAAGTGCTATCTTGCAGCTCACCACTAAGCGCTTAGAGGACAAATCTGTGAAATTGCCTATCCCAACCAACTCTCTAGTACTTACTGATTACGAAAAGGAACTGTTCCTTAACTATCCCATGTTCCTACAGAGTCACTCGCATGATCAAAATAGGTGTTTAACATCAGGAGAAGAATGTGTTCTGTGGCCTTTCACATAGCCTTCATTTTGACACATGTTCCTCCAGGTACGGCCGCTCTGCAGAACATGCCGAAGGATTCGGCTTTCCCAAATTCTGGTAACTCGATCCTTAATTCAAGGCCTATTAAAGTTGATACACAGTATGGAGTCATAGGAAGTGGTCATATCATTCACTTGATTTCTTCAGCCTTATTACCCTCGCGCTCGTTGGTTTTGTTTTGTTCTGAACCTGACGTCGTTCTCTGACATGCTCAGTAAAGTACTTCCCTGGACTGTCGGAATAAAAAACCGTCTAATTATATCAGCCAGTGCCGATTCGGACTCCATGTAAATTGCACCGAAATTGTACTGCCTCGTTTCGTTTTCGACATACACTCATGGTCGTTGTCATCAGCGTCGAATTGCGGCGAGACAACGCTACAATGGAACTAAGTTCATTGTTCGACAATGTCTTCTTCTCACGGTGTCTCTTGATTTTCCCTTGACGATGAAGAGCCTTGCACGCAGATGCATCAATCCAGAAACAGTTCAAGGCGATCGGAGGCGCTATCGACTATCACGGCCGTTGGTATAAAATCCTTCTTCCCAATGAAAACCTTTTCCCAACGTCGTTAGAGTGCCTTTGTTAAACTCAAAGTTTGGTTTTTCATGCTCCAGACAATCAGGGCGCTAATCACGTTGTCGATCAATATATCCGACTTGCGAAAGAGCTGTGAACCTACAGCTACTACAATATACCTGACACGTAAAATGAATCTCATTCTATTGATATCCATATTCATTTAGTCTCCGAACAATAGTTGTACCAAACGAAGACTACGGACGGGCCTCAATTTGAAGATGTGGGATTGATTCAGGCGGGGTTAGACATGTACGACAAGATCAATTACTTTAGTAAGCGTAATCATTTCGCTAGGAAAAGCACTGCACATACTTCTCTTGTATCTAGCGATCATGTTAATCGCGAAAGTAATAATCAGAGCGTGGTACCAGTTTCTCTTTGACTGCAGTTTGAGCTCTTCAGTTTGATTGTGGACTCTAGATTTCTCTTTTTATAGCTATGATATGATACGGAATATCGAATAGAAGGAAAGACAGAATAGCTAATAGTGCATGGCAGGAAATATATAATGGAAATAATGAAACACATCAATGTCATTCGTACAAGGTACAGAATTAACGAAAAATGCAGATAGATGATACTTTGGCTTTGATTACTGTCAGAATACTTCGTAATACCGGATAGGTAGTCAGCGTCATAGGTATCTATATCTCCTCTACCGTCCCAGACAACACACCTAATGAATTTAGATGATCCAGGTCTTCCCATCAACTGCTTTATAATCTTTGAGCTCGAGCGACCGCCGACCCGAGATGAAGACTTGTCAAGCCCTCATCTGTTTTATCATTGACGTTAAGTTCAAGCTCCATTTGGAAGTAGTGAGCTTCTTCAGAGCTACCAAAGCAGAGGAGGAGTAGCAGTGTCCGATTTGGTAACGATTCCTTGCTGAAGACAGGAACCTCGTTTGAACTCCGAAGGTTTCTGAGATTGGGAAGATCGGCAAAAAATGACCACACATTACGCTCAAAGGTTTCTCTCACGTCCAAGCATGATAAAAAGCCTAAGCAGAACGATTGCCAGAACACTACCCCAATTTCACGAGGAAACGCTATGGGGGAGGGACCAAAGGCCGCCTTGATTGTGGGGGCCAGCCACGAAGAATGTATTTCAGTGTACGGATCTTTGGTCTTCCAGCATCGAAACATCTCCCCATCACAAGCTTACGCAGGTGCTTTCTTACTATTTGGATACTATTATCGAGCCTCCGAGCTAGTGCAGTCACAAAAGAGATGGAAGAAGATTGATTTATTGAGGTTTCTTCTCAGGGAAGTGGAATATCAATGATGATTGTATGGGCATTTCCCAGGAAAATGAGGTCTGTAAGCAAGGCACAATCGGGCAATCGACCTGAAATCACTATGTATTCAAGATAAGTCCGATACGCAGGTGCTATGTTTCGTCACTCGTGTTAGGAGCATATCGTGGAAACCAATTGATTGTTTAAGACCCTTGACATCGAGGCTCTCAAGGAGCGTCACACACCAAAGAAATCGCAAAAGATGTCGAGGGACCGAAAGTTCCTCAAACCTGAAAAATGCCATATCATACTACATCCTCTCAAGTTGAGGTGCCGTAGTTGCGGTGATCCTCCAGCTCTGAGCTATCTCG
>JAGGAW010017309.1:0-17766 GCA_017657375.1 Termitomyces sp. T27 | reverse complement strand
GTGGCTCAATCACACAGCTGGCAGAGGGGGATCCAAAGGTGTATTTAATAACAGAATACAAGCAAGAACTACAGTTACTCACCTGGCAGAGGGGGATCCAAAGAGAACAAGTCTAAGGTCACCCAAAGCCAGGATCGTGAAAAAATGAACAAGGGAGTCACATGACACATGACACATGAATGTCACATGACTGTGAATCATTGTACAACAATTTGCAATCACATGACTGTGACTGTCACACTACACGTGGCCAGATGCGTAAGGAACTTGGTGACTGCAGGAAGGCAGAGAATGAAGGGAAATGGACTGTCCCCTTACAGTATCCATGGCTCAGGGTCAACAGCAGTTGCAAAACATGCAGTTGATTGATGGCAGCACAGCTTCTGCACAGCTCTACTGATGCCACAAGTCATTCTGGAGCCAATTTTTGCCATAGTCCTTGCTTCCTACTTGCTATCATCTTGACTATTTTCTGATGTTTGTTTCAGCTCTCTTTCTTATAAATTAGGTTGTATCTGATACCCTCACTAAACTTGCTTCATCACTTGCCTAGATTTGAATATCCCTTTTCTTATTGTCTAGTTTATCAATTAGAATGCCTGTTTGGAACCAGAAATTTCTTGCTATTCTACTCAAATTCTACTTCTTTTTGAAGTTCCCCGCATCTCATAAGCAACTGTTTCCTTCCTACATCAATGTCAAGATTGCCTACAGCATTTTTGCCAATGCCACCTTGACATGCACCAGCCTACAAATAATTAATATTCCCCCATTCTATGCCTATCCTAGTGATGTGCCAGGCCTGGCTTAGCCTCAAAGCCTGAGCTTAGGCTCAGCTTGGTCAGGCTCAGGCTTGGTCAACTGCCAGCCTGAGCTGTGGGCCTAAGCCTGACCCAAGCCTGTGATGGCTCAGGCTCAGGCTGTGGCTTACCTACCACATATGGGAATGTATCATAGGAATGTTCATTATTGCAGTGCAAGACATTGTTGATGCAATATCATCTACAAGAATCTGATCCCATGTGAAGCCCTCAGAATCATTGTCCATCCTCATGTTAGTCAGCAAGTCATCCATCAAAACTTCCTCATCTGCACATGTCTGTACTTCCCAAAAGGTCAAGTTGTTATGGAACATACACTTAAGGCATTGAAGAGCCTCAACAATATCACTCTTCAATTGATTACAGTGCTTGCTGATGGCGATCCCAGCTGATGAGAAGGCACGCTCACTTGAAACTGATGATGCCATGATAGCGAGATAATCACAAGCAAGTGAAGCCCAGGTTGGGTAGTGATGAGCATGCATCTGAAAACAACATGAGAAACAGATAACAGGACATAGTATATAACATACACTCCACCACTCAACAATTGTCATACCATCTGGCAAAACCTCATTGGTATTTAGATACCTCTGAAACTCATCCATCCAAGGCTGAGTTGGGTCATTCAGAGTGTCAACATCAGACCCACTGTCTTCAGAATCTGAATCATGGGAACAAAGAAGTGTACCCAAGACCTTTCTCTTCTTGTGAGGTGGTTCTAATAGTGAAGATGAATTGTCAGAGGAACATAGAGACTAATAACACTCTTTGAACTGTCCGAGTAGACTATTCAGATTTCGTGATAAGCATGAATTAATAATAGATGTACAACATTCTCAATGAGGAAACCTTGTCCTCAAGATTACTATCTCAGTGATTCTTGAAATGGCTCATCTGGTCTGTCAGATGCAGCATTGTTAAAGGAATAGATCAGAAAAGTATAAAAAGAAAGCTGAATAGGAACATCACCCATAGCAATGATATGTGCATCAGAATCTGCCATCTTCTCATAGTATTCATTGATTTTCTCAGTTGCAGCAATCAGGGCAGGTGCAAATGTTCTGTATTTCCTCTTTGTAGCACATGAGTTTCATGCTGAATATAGAATTTCAATGGCTGGTATGGCGTTGAAAAGAGTCAGGAGCTGGGCAGATGAAAATGACTGCTGTGCCTCGTCTGCATGTTAAAAATGATAGTCAGTGGAATATATGTTCAATAGAGAGAAATCATACACTGAGAAGTGAACAGAAAGAGCAACTTCCTTATCTTGCAAGTATTGTTCTCCCTTCGCATTGCATCGTATCCTAGTGTGTCTGAGGCACATCTGCAACCAAGGACAACTAGCAGTTATGGTTCCTGCGACCTGAGACATTTTCCCTTTTGCCCTCCTAGAGATGGAGCCTTTCCTATGCTATCGTCATTAACTATCTCAGGATGTTCGGGTCGAATGTCCAAGTTGCTAGATGACAAACGATTCAACTCATCTAGCATTGCTTCACGAAGCATCGAAACTCATGTATGCAGCAGTAACATATGTATTCTCCAGCTTTTGTGAAATCTGTGGTAAAATGTCCAACTGTCGGTGAGTTCATGCCATACAAAATTCTTCGGTGTAAACCCTACTCTTTCACTTCCTTCTAAGTCTTCCTCTCATACAGTCTCACTCAATTAGAGATCGGTTCCTATGCCCCACTTGTTTAGAGTCTTGCCAGGAGAGAGGAACTCGCTCATTCCATGCCTGTGATTGAAATTCTTCGTCTCACTCCATATCCATGTTTCATAAGTGCCTCAATCACACTCAATCTACTCTCACTTCTTTGCGGTTCTGTCAGGAACTCATCTGCTTTGCAATTCTGCTAGATACAGCTCTATGGTGGATTTACCTATACCGATACACAGTACCCTTTGCTATTTTACAAGAACCTGATCTCATAATAAAGGCTTATGCTTTCTTCCCTGATGCCTTATGGAGTCACTTCATGTCCAAGCGAAGTTTCTAATTCATGAAGGGATTTCTTCTCTTCGATCAGCAACAACAATGAAGTTGGATAAAATGCCTATATATGTCAGTAGTGAAGACTTGACGTCGTAACGGGCAAGCTTACCACAACTTGTATGGAGATTTCATACAAGGCTTTCATGGAGTAGCTACTGGCTGTATACGGCCGTGTGTTTAAGGTGTTTATGACTGAAATCGCAACCTCGTTTGTGTAGAGAATTGTCAGGATTGATCCAACATAAATTGAAAGGTAAATTACCTGCAATACAAAGAGCGCAAGTCCAGATTCAATTATTACCAAAAGCACCTTTTGCCCAAGAGTCCAGCGTTCTCCACTCCCAGATATCCACAGAGATGTACGATGTCTCCTGTGTGATATTCAATAGACATTGTGACTCGAACATTTTGGACAGACCATAGTCTATAGCATACTAAAGATGTTGAAAGGACATTTGTGGCGAGTGATAGGTAGAAGGAAGCGATGTTAACAATAGTTGAAACGGGGATCATGGCCTGAGGGAGTATTTCGGCTGTCATTGGATTGGCTATCACTAATCCAAGAAAGATAAACGATGAAACTGACTGCAGTGTGAGACAAGAGACAAGAAGGTCAATGTTGACTATGAACATACCACAGGTTCCAAACAGGAGCCCAAATGGACCGATTGTCAACCATCGTTGTTCAAAGCTTACTATCCACGCTCTCAAGACAGCAGTCATATCACCTATAATGAGCTGTTATAGATCAGAAGTTACCTAGGGGTAGAGGAGATTATGAATGCAATAAATACTTACTATCAATTGAAAAGCCCATGTGGAGATTGACTTCATTGTTTGTTCGCTTATCTCAACGGACAACAATCGGTCAACGTTCAATGGAACTGCTACGCTCCCAATGGTTCCTTTATACAAAGCATCTTCCACCATCGTGAAGAAAAGAACGAAATACAATGTTACGAGGAAGAACAACACGGAAACTGCAATGAACATGATCCATGTCGCACGTGTCTTTGCATCCTTTTTTCTGTCCCATCAACACGTTAGAAAAAGAACATGATGCTTGAAGGTAAAATACACAAACGCAAAGATAGCGAGATTGATTATGAATACACCACCGCCAATGCCTGTACAGACCACATGGAATCAGCACCAAGATAGTTGGTTACTATGTGCCCGAGGAACAAACGACCATAGAAAAAAGCGGACCCTATTAGACCAGCTGTATTCCAGAGCAAATTCAGGCCTCCGATAATCAAATACGAGCGTTCGTCACTAGTCAGCATGCTTGATTGTTGGACTTGCAAGACTGACGCGGGCAGTAATGGAGGGTATACTTCAAAGATCTCTGGCTTCCATGTGGTTGATCGACCAGTATTTATCTGCTGAATTACGATCAGTAAGAGACGGGCTCAGGCGGCAGCTCAAGATCAAAATTTGCTTTCTGAATCCTGATGTCAATCTTTTATTTCCATTCATAGTGGTATTTCAACCTAGCTTAGCCCAAAATCGCTGGGTGACTTGAGGAGGCTTGAGTGGACCCAGGCTGTAGCTTTGAGTAGACAAGCTTAGGATGTGTTTTGTTTTGCTATTTGCCTATCATTTTGAAGTAACAGATGATGCCTCGGTGTACTCGGATCTGGATCCATCATTGAGATCAATCAGACAACGCGTACATATGGAAATGAAATGCGTTCCCGTGGTCAGGAACATTATGCACTCGGACCGAACTCGACAATTTTGTAACACGTGAACGAGTTGTCTTAGGTAGGCTCGGTTGTGGGATTCAAGAGGTTTGTCTCATTCATATCTCCCTAGGCAAGGCCATGTCTAATTCCTTCCAGCAGCCCCTAGCAACAGAAACAGTGTTTCCATTCTGGATGGTATGACGATTAAGCATGGAGTGAGCCCTTCAAAGTAATAATGTGCATGCAATCTTACAGTCAGTTCTCTGTCGTCTAATCAGAACGCAATGGTTCCTGCATTAGATCAATTTCACCAGATGACCATCTTCCCCTGGTGTTGATTGTCGACTAATAGCAAGAACAAGAGGTTGATAACAGCAGGTTGACGAAGCTCCTTTACACCTGCTTGCAAAGCCCAAGCCCTTGAGAGTGTTACAAGCAAATTACAGAAGTCCAATTGTCTTTACCGACCGGACATACAGAAAAGACCGTGAGGTTGAGCCGTGATAGGTAGTAAAACGGAAGACGTCTTGTCTGCTCAAAGTCGCGGCCTGACAATTGAACCGGATCTCACGGAACGTTAACCAAGCAACGCGTAAACAACGCGTTCTCGTGGCCGGGAACATCATGCACGTGGACTGAACTGAGTGAACCCAATAATTTTTTTGTCTGCTCATGTTCACCTTGCATGAAACTTGACGCATCTTAGGTCTACCGCCCCCAAGTTTGTATGAGATAGACTCAACTCTTGTCTACACTCCAAGGTAAGTGACTATTGACTACTCGTGTCGAATTCGTTTTACTCGTGCTGAACCTTGAAACTATAGTGACCAATGTAAATGTCAACTATCCGACGCGTTGGATTTGAGTCCTGTAATCCTCGACTGCTCTCTCGAATTCAAAACGATACTGAACATGGGATCTGGGCAATCAACAAAACATTTGGAGCTACTTGACCAAAATAATACTGGGCGGCAAGACGAGCTGTTCTCTCTCGATACGATATCCAAGCAGGACACCATCGAGGCTTAACAGGTCAGTCTCACTCATCTTGTTCTTGAAATCCGTTGAAAGCTCATCTCCAGGATTAAGAATACGCTTACCGGACAACCCTGACCATGACGCTCCTTGAAAAGACCCTTGCCTACCTTGGAATGGGGAGACGCATATGCGCTCGCGAGCCTCGCGTTGTCTTCGAGCCCAGCAGTAATAGAGACGACCTTGGAATCGATTCAGGGTGCATCATTATGACTCGCATTAACGATGTGTATGTGGACACTTTGGGCCGATATACGCCTGGAGAAAGCGGATGATGAAACTAATAACGAGGTCAGTACCACTCCCTGAGCCTCCCTTCTTCCTGGTAACCTCAACATTCGCATTAGCTCATAAATTTGAGTTGAATCTATGACGAAACCCTTCCTGTACTTCATCGACATCCTGTGCCTCTTCCCTCCACTCTCGAACAAATCCTCGCATCCCTCGAATTCAGCGGCGAAGTTCTGCAGTCCTTCGGCTCTGGCACCGTGATGCGCATAATCAGCGTCACCTTCCGATACGTGACTCCTACAGCCACCGCGCAGAATCAAGGCCTCGAAACGGTATTCTTTACCTCAAAAACTTAGATGATGAGCAATGAGACGATGAATACCGAGACATCCCCAGAACCAAGGTACATCGGTCTCTTGCCTCCTGATGAATTTTAGCCTCACCCACGGCATAGCCTGCCTGGATCAAATGCACAACAATCCCTTACTCCGCCTCATCGATATCCTGCGCCTCTCCTCCCTCCTCCGCTCCCACGCATACCGCGCCTCGGCGCCGACATCCTCCGACTCTGACATCATCGTCGGCGCTCTCATCCTTCCTGCACACCATCATCCGCTGTACACCTCAAAATTATACACTTCTGATGTGATTGGGGCAATACCCAACCCACATAACTGCTAGCTCACCCAGCACGGTGCGAAGATGCTCAATGTATGGCTACGGATGCAGGTGCACGGGCTCAACACGCTGCGTATCGCACAGGTGCTTAACACTCGCACGACGCACCCACAGCACGACCTCGCGTACGCCTTGCTCTACCCCACACGCCAAGATGTAAATCGATTCTCTACCTCCGTCCATACGTGTCTATGATGGTCCCCTCCCCCCTTGAAGGCAGAAAAGTGTATGCGGAGAAGTTCTTCACGACGTCAACGCAGCTGTTTACGCTCGTGGAAAGTTTGGGCGGGGTAGAGAGTCTTGCAAGCCCATGCGACTGTTGATTTGCCCAGCGCGGTGCCAAGACTTTCCACGTCCGGATGAACACGTTACGCGTCGCTAGAGGCTCAAAGTTAATAGAAGAAGTGATCTCGCAACGCACCCCTAGCACAACCTCGCGCACGCCTCGCTCTCGCCACACGCCAGGACGTGGATCGACTCCCTCCTGTCCTCCGTGCATGCTCACGATAGTCTCCTTCCAATTGAAAGGTGACGAAGAGCATGCAGAGAAGTTCTCACATCAGCGCAGCTGCACACCTCACGGCCTGAATACTCTGCGTGTCGCTCGGTTGCTCGAGAGTGAAGATATCATGGAAGAAGAGGCATACCCCAGCCTTACGACGCACCCGCGCCACGGCCTCGTGTACGCTTCCCTCTCGCTACATGTCAAGATGTGGATCAACACGCTCTCCCCCCTCTATGCGTGTACACGACGGTAGTATGGTCTCCTTTTCACCCAAAGGCGGCCAAGCGCACTTGGAGAAGGTCCTCACGCTGACGCGGCTGGGTCTGGGTCAACTCTCTACCCCGTCTATGCGTGCCCATGGATTCCCGTACAGCAGTATGGTCTCCTTCCAGCTCAAAGGCAGCAAAGCGCTCGCGGAAAAGTTCTTCACGTCGACGTGGCTGTTCACGCTCGCAGAGAGTTTGGGCGGAGTGGAGAGTCTCACAGAGCATCTGGCGTGGACGATGTATAGGAGGGGAGGGTGTTGGGAACTAGGGGGCAATTTGATTAGGTTGTGTGTGGGGGTTTGAGAAAGGGGAGGATCTGGTGAGGGATGTGAGGGGGCCGTTAATGGTGGTGGTGAAGGGAGTGGTGTCGAGGTAGGTGGTTATGGATCTGTATTATTAGATGTGTATGTATAGATATGTCCATAGATACCCCCGCACCATGAGACATATCCTAAATCTTCACAAATAAAATTATGTCCGCTCCGCCATTATGGGACTACACTGAAGGGAAATCGACTACCCCCCGCCTGCTTCAAGTACTACCGCATTTGTACGCAAGGCAAGTATGATAGCACTTCATAATCAGTGTCATACCTCTCAGTATACGCACAGGTGGATTTCACTTGAACAAAATGAAAAACATTCTCGTCAGCACTGATAATGCTGCCATATCCTGTAAAGATAGTACATTGAAGGGGAATTGAACCCCTGCCGCTTGCTTCGAACGTAGATTACATGGAAGGCAAGCATGATAACCACTTCACCATCAGTGTTCGTGTTGAGGCAAAGTTGATGACACTTGAATTGATGTTGTTGCATGGCAAAGGACTGTGTCCAAACTGATTATCTTTTCATTCCACTACCTTTATGTGACAAAGTGCTTGATAACAAGACCAAAGTACTAAAAAGATTGCAGCTTTCGAGACCAATGCTCCAGGTGTAACCATGCATTGCCCATCTGCAGTAAGTACATTGGTTATCCGATCGTAACTTTGATGCCAAAGAGACAGACCCTCAAGCCACAAGCATACTTTGAAGGGGAATCAAACCCCTGCTGGTGTCCGGTACACCTTCATCGATTAAACCCATCAGGGTACTTATGTAGATTCTGGTTCCTGGCATTCGATGCATAATCTAGTCTGGGCCTTTACCACCACTACCTTCACACTCCGACACTAGTGACCGCCTTCATCTATAATTACTGAGACTTCCTGTCGCAATGTAGAGTGGGATAGATACGTTTATCCTACTCTTGGATAATTAACGTCAGATGTCGCACTCTCTGATATCCTGTCGACGCCCATATCCCTAGATTTTCTCTTCTCCGTTCTCTGGAATCTTTATCCTTTCCTCTATCATCGTCACCTGCTTTGACCTTCCAGCCAGCAACTCTGTCAAGCGGATCGACACCTTGCCGGTGAAGATCAGCTGTATCATGTCTTTCACGGTCGTCTGTCCGGATGTGATATCTACCTTTCTGATATATAGCTATGACAATTATCTCCAGGAAGGCAGCCTTTTCTCGTATATCTGACTAATAATCAAGATCCCAGCAGAGGATTTGTGCTATCTCTTCGACAATTGTGAATCTATGGAGTTGAACTAACGTGCCCATGTATGTTTACTTGGGTGCCTTCATACACCTCCTGATCGATTGACCTATGTTGCTGAATATCCCACGGACAAACTTGCATCTCATTTATCTCGGCTTGGCAGTCAACAATGTAATTTCCCCCCTTTCTCTTAATTTTACGCCAACAGCACTGTTTCTAGATCATATCAATGCTCTACAATTGACCGTGTTGCATCCTGCTAAGGAGTTACGATATCGTCTGAGCGAGCGCAGCTTTCAGGGCGCGACGATGGGAGTAGTAGCAGTCTTGCGAGCTTGTTTCAAATTGTCGTAGTATCATGTGGTCTTTCTTGATTGCCAACCAATGAATTCAGCTTGTATTTTCCTCTTGTTATGAAGATACTGTGATATGGCACACATGTAACTCGCTATCCTCGTCCTACCATTTGTGTCCTAAGTTTGCACTCATTCATTCGTGAAAAAGATAGCACTTGCCACCTCCACGTTCTTGAATGCCGGAGAAATTTATGAGAACTGGCTTTGATCCCTGTGGTAGACCCAATCAATATAATCTGATTGTCCAAGGACAAAAAATTGTTTGTGGGAGCGCTCAGAGGCTTAAATAAAATCGAAGGAACATGGAACATGGTGGATCCATGATAATAATTGATGCATAGGTCACATATCTAGTGACAAATTGGGCCAACGTCAACTGATAGAAAAGATATAGTACACGCCATTGTCAATCACAAGCTATACATAAACCAAGCAGAGCGGTCACCGAGCCTGAGAGGCCCATTCTCGTATACAACTCTGCCTCGAATCGTCGACTTCCTTTTGTTCTGCGAGCTCAGATAGGCAAAATTGATGCCAGTGATTATAAATATAAGGACTGAGAAGCTGAGGAGCGTTATAGTGGCTTCCCCATATAACGGGGGCGGCGAGAGTGAGCCGAGAAGCCAGGTCCCGAGAATACCCCCAGAGTTTGTCATGAGGGCCGCAATAGCAAGAGCGGTTGCACGACGGTTATGTGGAGCAGCATTATTGGCATTCCATGCCAAGAGTGCGGGAAATGCACTGAGTGAACCGGGGGCGATCAGGAAGAGGCTACCATATCTCATCTGTGAAGATTCCAAGACTAAAAAAAATGATGGCTTGAGAGGCCATTGTGAGATTGCAGATATGAGAAAGCTTACCAAGAAACATAACAAAATCGATGATCATGAGGGCTGAGGAAAACATAATGTTCAATCCGCGAGCCCCAAACTGATCCGAAAGATAGGCTAAAATCATGGTAACTATTTGGGAGATCAACATGTCAAAAGTTGGATGGATATAGGCATGATGCTACCAAAGAACCCCACCACTGATGGTGGTACGCTGTATAGCCGTGCTTTCACTCGAGGAAATCCAAGGCTAGCGACAATAGATGGTGTGAAGCTAGTTGATGATCAGTAATTTGGTAGACAAATATACTTTCTGTATTTACTATGCAAGTCCAAATGAAACAGCACCTGCAACGGAATAATTTCTGTCAAGGCAGACATGATCTATAAAAGTCTGGTTCTCATCCGGAAAGAAGAATACAAGGGAGAGCATCCAAACGTGGGGAAGTGTGAGCGCCTGCCCGACTTGCCACCAGCTGAATGCATCTGCCTCATCATCGCGGCTTATGGCTCCACTTTCCCGGAGTCGAGAGATAACATAATGCTTCTCATCATTGTTCAAGAAGGGGGCGCGTGCAGGGGAGTGTGGAAGAATGAAGAAGGCAACAAGATTGAATAAAATGCTCAAGAGAGCCTCGAGAATGAATATCCAAACCCAACCCGGCCGCTGGCCAAGCCCATCCATGCGGATGATTCCATAGGCAAGGAGGCCAGAAAATGGTCCTGTTAACGATGCTGAAACCAAGTAGATTGAAATTCTGTTTTAATATGTCAGGAACGATATCTGAGATGTGAATAAACTGATGAGCCTCCACTCCAGCTGGCGACGAGGGTACCAAAAGGAAAGATATAGGACAAAGCTCGAGGCACCGCCTCCTGAGAGGGATTGAAGTACTGCGATTTCCAGAATGAATATACCTACCTTCAAACAGACCCAGAAGAAAACAACAAGCCACAAGGCCTGAGTACCCCTTAACAAATCCTGATGGGAAGGAATCGAAATTTTGATCTATCCACAGCTCAGGACAAAGTCTACGAACCTTGAAAAGTTGCCACAATTCCCCAAAGCATTAGCATCGCAGGTAACATAAGGTTTGGCCCGACAACCTGCATCAATTCAGCCAAATATTCATCACAAAGAAATTGTTGAATTGTTGCATACTCGTAGGAGAAGATTCCCATGAATTCCGTCCGCGATGAAGCAAACATAGGCAACTGTCAGTGTCACGGAGAATTGATGGTCGCTCAACTTCAAGTCTTCCTGTAGACCAGCAATTCGCGCGTTGCCTATACTACTTTGGTCCTGAACAGCGTAGGTACTGAGTTCTGACAATCAACATACACACAACGGACTTACTAGTAATGAGAGGAATTGAAATATGGATAGTATCGGCAGGATGAAAGCATCTATTTTCCACCCAACTCTCTCACGAGCGGGGTCAAAACTGGATTCATGGTCAAGGGCTAAAATATTTCCAACGTAATGAGTCTCCTGTTTGTTTGACAAAGGCAGGGAGTGAGATTTATCGGATTTGATCATAATATGAGTTGGTTCGCACTAGGAAATGGAGCGCGAAATTTAGGGTGCAATCTAAATGACTACTGACAAGGCCTCCTCACATTTATACATCCGTCTCATTTGCCCCGCAGACTCGATAGTGAAGTGCTGTAAGTACCATGAGGCCAGTATTCGCCATTTGGGAATGCATCTATGCTTCCTTGTAAGATGTCAAGAGATATTGACGCAGAAGGCTTGCAACGTGTCACATGAGAATGGTTTCAAACTCAATCACGCCGCAGCCAAGCCACCCGGTGGACGTATAGTTCTCCTGTACGAGTGCCAGTACATCTCAACTATGGGAATAGCAGCAATGGGGTCGTACGCGTTCCATGTGCCAGAGAAATGGAAGCATGCTTGAAGTCCTGATTGGTTGGGTGGTGTGGAATCATATATGCATTCAAGTTCTAGGAATACGGAGTGACGAGTGAATGAATGGATGAATGAGGCTTCGGTGGCAGGTACTGGGCTGCAGGCACGCAGGCATATTGATCATGCGACACCCACCCTCTGTATTGACATGAGAACTACATAAGCGGTGAATGGACAAGGCACAGCGGTTAAGTTTGATATTGGTGAGCACAGTGCGAGCCAAAGAACTCGAAGGAGAAAAGGAAGGAGCTGAGCTCCTGTGCACAGTCGTATGACGACTTCCGTATTGAAAACTCGTATTTGTGCCCAGGTAAAGCGAGATCAGCAGTGGCTACCAGTGCAGCGGCCATGCTATGTACCACACTCCGATGAATGAGGCTTCAGTGGCAGGCACGGGCCGCAGGTGCGTAGACATATCGATTGTGCGACGACCTCTGATTGACATGAACTGAGTGAACGGCGAAAGGCAAGGCAAAGTGGCCAGTTCGAGATGGGTGAGCACAGTGCGGAGCAGAAGCAGAGAATTCGATGTGACAAAAATATGTGTCAACTAATGTCAAAACTGAGTACTGATGTTTAAACAGACCAAATATATACATACGTTACGAGATGCTTCGACTTCCAGGAATCCAGAGTTCGATTCGACGAATGAATAATGGAAGAAACTTAACTGGCCGGATAGAGCGATACGCATATCAGGAATACAACGGCCTCTGTAGGGCACGACACACAACTTAGTATGGACGAGCACACTGCAGAAGACTCGGATCAACAAAGGTGCTCCTTCCATCTGCGCTTTCGTGTTACTCAGATAGTGAATCGGGTTATGACTGCATGGAGTGATTGGTTACTTACTTTCACTCACAAGCCAGAAGTCTGCAATCATGCCATCGTTCATATTAGGAAACCACCATCTGTAGTGCGTACTTACAGAGGAACAGATATGTACGTGCAGGTGTTATCAAGGTAGCTATCGATGCGAAGTTGATGGTGCTTGTACTTGCATAGTCTGGTCATTGATCTGGACTGACCCTGTTAGGCTTGTTTTCCCTGTTGTTCCTTTAGTAAAGGTGGCTGCGCTTTCTCGGTCTGACTTCAGAGAGAGGGATGCATCAACAATGGAGGGAAAGAATGAATACTAAAGGTATACGTACCACACCTTGATTGTGTGGCAGCGGTGGAATAAAGCAGGGCAAGGATGATGAGCGTGATGGCAGTCAATGGTCTTATAGCTAGTGAATGCTTTTCGAGAACGATCTTCACGCATGATACTATTCTGAAATCGAGATTAAAGGTATGTATAACGCGGGCATACAATGTCATGGTCGATAATCCAAGGTCTAAATGCTGTACAGATCGAGCTGCATCGATAATGGTGTATCCCGTCGCCATCTATACTATAGTCATACTCATCAGCTCACCATGAAAGAAAGGGAGACGGAAATGCAGGCTCACAAGATCTCTTCTCAACTTGCGCAGCCCGCAACCTTATTACTCTTCCTCACATGCAACCATACGTACTCCACCTTGTATACCTCCTTCGCTACTTATTCTACTCTCAGTAGTCAGCGTTGACTTCTCGACACGAAAATTGGATACACGAGAGAGTATCTCTAACCTCTTCATGAACCCAAACCAGTCATATGATAATAGTACTGAAATCGAGTTGCCGTGTCCATGGACGGGTTACACTTTTTGTCTTCATTTCGGTCTTCTCTGTACCCACCCAATATACTCATCAGCCGCTGACGCAAAACAACATCAGCTAGAGAAACACGCACATCTTCACGAGGACATACCCCCGACTCTCCCGTTACGATTCTCTACGCTGTCATGGCCATGCCATCCCATGGATATCCCTATATTGTGTATTCTAATCAGCGCTCAGTGCTCAGCGTTTGGACTCGGTTGGAAAAGAGATGCCACACAGAGCTTCATCACACAGCCTTCAGACAGATTCTACAGATTGACACCCTGCTTACCCATTCATTGTCCACCTGCAGTTGCCTGTTATCAGCAAATTATCAGTATTGCATGATTGTAAGCGCTCTAAAATCGTACCACTAAATTTAAGGACTGGATATGAGGTTATGAAGGAAGGAATGAGTGGATGCACGCACCGTACCCTCGCTAAGCAGTCGGATAATTATTTTCAAAATTTTGGCAGTGGAAACGGAGGAAGATATTACCACGTGGCTGATTGATCGGACTAGTACCCGTTCATATTCCTGCTATGATAGAATGCGGAAGGTATGTATGATGTGTCCAGCATTAATCTTTACTTGTGTGATCTGATCATACTCCTTCTATCTGTTCATTCTGTAGCCCTTGCAAACAGAATCAGCGCTTGCATACGTCGGTCACAATCCGCTGTATTACTGCTATTTATCCGATCCTTCCCGCTGGGTTGACCCTTCCATACGGGGAAATAGACAATTTCATCATTCTATCTCGTATTTTTGTAGTAACTGATTTTATAGCATTCAGCATTCTCATCCATAGGTTGACGATCGTCTGTTTAGCGCCGAGTCTACATGGACCCAATACAATTTTCCTCGCTCATCTAGAACTCTCTAGATGCTGCTGGTCAGCTCATCTCTTGATTATCCTTCAAGAAAGCTCATACCCACATCAGTTTAGCTATATGATGTACATATCACTGAGGTATATTTATCGCTGTTAATCATCACTCGGACAGCGAAGGGCATTTTTATCTACACTCTGCAGCGACTTGCCCTTACATAACCATGCTCGGACCTGCCATTCCCCGCCTCGCCCTTTCCTCAGCTTGACGTCAAACAGCTCTACGAGATGGGAGCTGTATCAAAGTAGATTTACAAAAAGCTCCTTCGCTCCTGCATTACATGCGATCACAGTGGAAGGAGTACACTGCAGACACTCGGTGGTATTAAGGAAAGATCCTGTGAGTGTCAGGTAGGTCAGTCTCTGTTCTTCCCATCTATCTGCTGAAATCAC
Source organism: Termitomyces sp. T27 (assembly GCA_017657375.1). Classification (NCBI taxonomy): domain Eukaryota; kingdom Fungi; phylum Basidiomycota; class Agaricomycetes; order Agaricales; family Lyophyllaceae; genus Termitomyces; species Termitomyces sp. T27. Next base: position 2,898 of record JAGGAW010017309.1, on the reverse strand, counting down.
TATGTAGAGCTTTGTTATATAGCATTGTTTCATCCTAACTATTGTGCAGAGTATGGCGAGATTGTAGTATAAAGCATATTAATTACATGGTCAAGGTGGGATGTAATACATACAGACTTAGATTTCGTCCGATGTGCCACGGTCAACGAGCCTCCAACTAGTCGACAATGATTAAGCAGGCGAGGACCAAACATACGACATAGGAGATTTGCAGGTGATACTTCGGTGTTACCCCGACTTACACCTACTAAGGCGCATCATTCCTATCTCCAAAAGGCATCCCCGCCTGATCACCCGTTGCCTCACAACCTGTGTCCTTGATATGCGGAGGTCGAAATACTCTGCCACAAAGCGCTTCACTGCCCCGCCCAAAAGCGCACCAAATTGGCCTCGTGGTGTATTATTCTTTCTTGCGCACTATAACAACCGCAGATTTACAAGGCAGAGAGAGAGGCTTAAAAGCCCACCTCGCGCAAGAGCCTCCTCTAATGCAGAGTCATAGAAACACGCCACGAGCTCGATCAAGTACTCAGGATCGAACCCACCCAGCGATTCGCCCGCAAGACGAGAGCGACAGGGTCATGAATCCACACAGTACGTCACCCAACATGATGTTGAGAAGGTTGAATCTTTCTTTAACGACGACCTCTTACAGGCATTAGAGGCTCCCATAACACCTCTCACATGAATTCTGCATCACCAGTTGGACAAGCACAAGACCAGAACGTCCTACAAGGTAATGAGTGCCACAAGTGCTGCGGCCCGCCGAATTACTAATACTCCCATGAATCTCCTAGTTCCTTACCGACATATCAGGCCAGGAAGTAGCATCCCAGGTGTCCATGGTCAGGCTGTGCACAATGTGGCGTTGACGGGGAACAATCAGACGATGACTCCAACAGGTCGAAGTGACGGCGGAGTAAGCAGGGGAAGACAATACGGGGGGCATGGAGGTGAGGGAGGAGCTAGAGATGCCTTATCGAATCGGCAAGGTAAGCCGAAGACAAAGCCTCTCGAAATTCACCACATGGACACACTCTAGGTTCCTACAGACACAATGCGGCGGCCGAACCGGTTACCGTCACTAATCAGTCTCAGACCATACATTCCATGCCGGCGACTAGCAACATTCAACCGACAAGATCAGTGGCTTCGAGGAACAGTAAAAGATACAGCGGTGGTGATTATTATCCTAGGAACGCCCTGAACGATGTTCCCGTTGAGCGCACGCAGCAATTTAACATGATGTAAGATGCCTCCATACCGATGAACGGTCAACTCACTAGTGGAACATATAGAACCAGCTACCCGGGTCCTTCGATCAATACCAGGACCCCCACCCGCAGCGTCCACTGGGGCAGTGTGAGTCACATCACCAATCAGACAAGCTCGCACCACGCAGACAGAGAGAATGAAGAGCATACAAACGATCACGATGTCGAGCAGGCAACTAGGCGCTCCAGAAGGACTCCTCCCATCAGCACTAGGTCGCCCTTAAGAGACAATAATACCAACACTGCGGTAGCCAGACCCCGAGTGAGGTTTGCGCCGGAAATAACTAGCGGCAGCGACGTTACCCAGCATAATCACGCCTTGGAGGTCGTACCCAGATTCGACGTGATAAAGGAGATGATTGAGGTGCTGCGTTACACGCCAAACGGGACTTGGGAGAAGGCGGTCTACCGGAATCGATACATGGACACCGGGAACCAGTGTGCAACGTCTCCTGGAGTCAATCCCTTGTTTCTACAGTTGCACCATGGTAATGAGATCTTTCGGTTTAAAGTCGATGCTGCCGACAACAATAGGAATGAGGTGACGATCGGCGACGTTGTCGATGCGTTGATTGCGCATGTGACGGGAGGAAACAGTGACGTGTCGACATTGGAGTCTGTGTGTGATCGTGTCATCGAGTTACTGGAAGATCGTTTCACTTGGGGATTGTGACGGAAATGAGACAGGAAAGGACGAACATCGATGTTGGATGAATTGTGGATGATATGAATAGCTTGGATACCCCTGCATAATATGATATATACCATGAGATCACATCCTATGAATATTACGTTTAGTACATACTTACCAGATTGCAATACAACGAGTTAGAAAAAATGGTCGGAATTGATAAAGGCCCAGTTGGTGCACCTCACGCACCTGGATACCGCTCCGCCGCGTTGCAGTGTACTGGATATTCAAACAGAAAAAAAAAACAACTTACCAACGAAGAGGAAGAAACTTAACAACGATACGGCGTTCTCGGGAGTGGGTTGATACCGAATTGAATTTCAGAGGATTACCTAATTTTTCCATGGAACAACACAAGTACCGAATTTGGCAATTGTTGCTTTCAAATACAAGCGACAAAGTGAGCTTCTGGTATGTAGATCCATTGAACTGCTGCCGTCGTTTTCGCTCGAAGGAAAAAAGACAAAGGACAGCCTGCTATGAACGAGGCCTGTATTTGTAAAGTGAAGAGGACATGAGACACGGTGAGAATTGGCCAGTCGGCAGCAGAGCACTGAGATCTGTTCTTAATGACGAGTACCTCCATCGCTGGGAAGCAATTAACTTTGTAGGAGATGTTTCCACCTTATATGTAGATCGCCCAGTAGTCCACAGCCTGAAGAAGTGTTACGAAGATCATTGACGCTCAGGATCAACTCTCAGATCGAACATTAGAGAAACCGATTGAGCTTTCATGTACTGCGGGTTACCTTCTCCAGGACAATACGAAGAATCATTCATTCACGCACCAGGAAATCAACAAGTAGCGCCAAATATGTCTTGATTCAGGGGCTTGCCGCGATAATCTTGTGTAGGGGATGGTGCCGATAGTCTTATGTACGAGACAAGGCAATAAGAGGAAAGACGTATATACTACTTACAACTTTTTTAAAG